>JAKTPI010000140.1:0-19774 GCA_030557545.1 Ogataea salicorniae
ATTCTGGTCTATGGAAATCAGCATAGAGTGCTTCTGTAAGGGAATCAATTGATGAAGTTAAATGGGTTTTAATTGAGACTAATTGGGATTTAACGTATGCATTTGGTTTCGGGTTTGAGTTCGTAAAGATTGTAAACAAATCCGATGCAATTGTGTTAATTTCAGTTGATGCTGGGTTCAAGTTTGAAAACGTTGCCATGATTGTAGTTTTTATTCAATTAATTGATCCAACTTGAATATGGGTGTACTGAGTTTATTCAGGAAAAGGACAAAGAAAAAGGTTGATCGATAGCGATAAACCAACCATTAAAACCAAAACCGTTTGAAGGAGCCGTTCGGGATTGAATCCTGTTTCCTGGTCCCGTGCGACAGTGAAGTCACAATTTTATATTCAATGTATAAAATCCTCTTTTCTTTTATATCCTTCATGTAAATAACCAAAGAAGAAGGGCTCTAACAATGAAACTATCTATTCACCGTACAAAAAAAAGATAAAATCCAAATTTTATTAATTAAATGAAAACGTATATATAAGTTTAAGAATTATATATATATATATATATACACGTGCTAATATACAAGAAATGACCACAAAGAACAACAAATCTTTAGATTTTTCTCTTTGTGTAAAAATGATATAAACAAAGATATGTTATTGAGCAAAACAGATGAAGGCAAGACAGCCTAGGACAAGTTGAAGTCATCAATCTTATTTTTATATTTCAAAACATTTTGTTTGATCTTTGACTCATCACACCAAGTCAAATAATCTTCCATGTTTCTAGTTATTAGGAATGCTGGGTCTGTAATAACGTTTGGACCAACTCTAACATGCCCTTGCTCAATAAATTTGACAGCATCTGAAATGGTTTGTGCCATCTTGAAACGACACATGATAACACCAATACGACGTCTACAGATTGCACTCACTGTAACTTTATTTTCTAAATCTGATATCTTTGATTTGGTGGATAGTATACCAATATTGTATAATTTTTCCAATAGTAATTGTTCATGTTTGATTCTGTAGGGATCGTTTGGGTTTAATAATGCTAGTTTGTGGGATATCTTACGAATTTCACCACAAATCTTGTTGTATTTATGATAATCTTCTCTGTTTTGGATGTGATAGGTTCTCATCACCTGGGTATCTCTGTGGGATTGATCCTGTTTCCAATCAAGGAAATCCACCTTTTTCAAAAGTTTCTGTTCATGATGCTTGAGCTTTCTAACCATTTTGTATTAATATGAACTTGGTATGTTTATAAGATATAATATTGGTGTATATATGAAAGATCAAAAGTATATACTTATATATAATTTATATATGATCTATTCAAAATACTAAAAAAAAAAAAATAAAATAAAATTTTATTGTCACTAAGATACACCTCTACACACTTCTTTAAATTGATCGCTTTCAAAAAATTCACAGAGGGAAAAAAAAATTCGACGATTTTCAAGGTGCTTTAAACAAATGTGGATACAACTGTTATAGGATTATATATCATATATACAGATATAAACATAGATAACCACACAATCACACATTATGTTCAAGGGATCACTAATACGTTCTTTTTCAACAACTTCTAAAACCCTATCTCACATCGGTTCTTCACCAATCTTTTTATCAAATGAAGTTCAATTACAAATAAACAATTTACTACATCCAAAGATCATCCCAAAAGGGTCTCAATCAATCAGATTAACCAAATTAGTAACAATTCAAGGCCCAAAAGGTATAATGGATATAGCCATACCCGATTTCTTGAAATTGGACCAAGATGAAAAAGATTCAAAGATTAACATTGGAATCCAAAACGAATCAAATAAGATCCAGAAGCAACTATGGGGTACAATGAGATCATTAATCAACAACTCCGTCATTGGTGTCACCGAAGGCCATTCAACAACATTAAGATTCCAAGGTACTGGTTACAGAGCAATGTTGGAAACCGATGAAAAGGGTATCGAATGGGTCAAGATGAAGATTGGTAAATGTAACTTACAATGTTTACCAGTTCCAGAAGGTATCAAAGTTAATTCACCAACCCCAACTTTACTAGTTTTTGAAAGTTGTGATAAACAACAAATGAACTTGTTTGCCGGTAGATTAAGAAACATGCATCCACCTGAACCTTATAAAGGTAAAGGAATTTACTTGAACGGTGAAACCATCAAATTAAAGAACAAGAAAGTTAAATGATCGACTTACTCTCGATTATTTTTATCGAATTATATCATTGTGTTTATGTCGTTTGAATTAGTTTAAGTACGGTATTATTCAATCTAGTTTATCTACTATTCACAACATCTACCGAATTCATCCGTTCATCATTACAATATATTCCTATCCATTCTTACCCATCTCTCCTCCCCTCCCATCTTCTCCTACCCCCCATGTATATATCTAACACTCCTATATATCTATATAAAATTTATATAAATACAACGAAATGCACAGTCAGTATTCTTGAACATCTTATAGTGTTATTATAAATCAATCAAATAACCGGTCGATTCATTTATCAATTAATAAAACCCCCAACCTAAAAGAAACACACTCGTATTCAAAAAAAAAAGTCCGCTCTTGGACGAAAATTGCATTTTGACTTTCATTTTAATTAATCATCTTTATCAAATCTCTTTTCTATATAGCCATATCTATATATATGATCAATACAAACTACCAAACAACACAGCCAGTGAAAAAAGGTAAACGTATTTAATAGTCTTTGCATCTAAGCTTTGTTTTTCGAAGAAAGAACATCTCCACACACACATACGAAAACATATCTTCCAAAACCTATAATTAGAACTACCCCATACAATAATGAACGTCGACCTTAATACTCCTGACTTTTGGGATCAGTATACCCACCAAAGCCAACAGAATCAAGAGCAAAATCATCCATCAACTCCACCATCGTACAACAGCTACGAATACATAAAATCTCCATCGGTGGAACAACAATCAACAGACGATAATATAAACGGATTCTATAACAATAATAACAACCATAGTAATAATAATAACAACACCCTTAATACCCAATCACCAATTCCAGCAAATTCAGCAACACAAGAATTAACAGCTCAAAATTTATCAAACCACATGTTTCATCAACAAGAATTGGATCAGTACAGATTACCACCTAAGCTAGTTAACGATAATGGTGAATTGAACAATGACTGCTTAAAACATGAGATTAATGATACTTTGAATATGGTTGACCAAACTCCTCCTTCATTGATCTCAATTCAATATGGACTTGATAACAATACCACTACCAATAGCAACAATGCCACAATGGAAGCTGATAACCAAGTTCAACCTTTGAGAGAAAATCACTCATCAACTGGTGAATCCCACTCTGATACGTCCTCACCCAAAAACGAAAAAGACTTAACTGAACAGGAACTACATTTAAAAAGAAAAGCTCAAAATAGAGCAGCACAAAGAGCGTTCCGTGAGCGTAAAGAGGGGAAATTGAAAGAACTCTCCAATAAATTAAATCAATCCGAGACGGAAAAGCAAAAATTGTTGAAACAATTGGAAGATTTAACCAAAGAGAATCTATTACTTAATATGGAGAATAAACTTTTACAAAAATCAAACAAAAATTCAATTGGTGGCTACACTCAAAACCTTGCTGCTCCCGATGTGTTTGATTGTGAAAATGGTAATAAGAATTACGAATATACAAATAACAACAAACATAACAAGAAATTCGATTTCCCTAAAAGTAGAGAAGAGTTTATAACAGGTATAGTTGACATTGAGAAACATTTAATTAGTGCAAAAGCTACATCTGCTTGTGCCAAAAATACAAGTTCCGAGGACATTGAAATGCACGACGATGACAATAGTATACAGCAACAGAAACAACAACAACAGCAGCAGAAACACAGCATGGTCAAATTAACTGAAGAACCAATCCAAGTGCGTGGTCTTACACTTCATTCACAGAAATACAAAAAAGATAACGAAGAAGTGTTGACTGTTTCTGCACTTTGGGATTATTTGAGCGAAGTTTCGTTGATTAATGAGGATTTGGAGTTGGATATTCCGTTAATTATGGAGAAGTTGAGAGGGACGGAGCTGTGTCATGGATTTGGCCCTGCTTACTCGTTAGAATTGGTCAATGATGTTATTAAGGAGTGTATTAGATGATAGTCTATACTTTCCACATCTCTCATTTTTTTTGGTCATTTTGAATTCTTCTCTGACGTTATATATATATATATCATTTGGAACTTTCTTTTTATGATTATCGTACCTTCTTTCTTCTTTGTTTGCATAAAATAATTTCAATCTAATAAATTACAAAAAAAAAAAAAAAATTAGGATTTGAATCATAAAAAAAATATAAATAGACAATGACTGGATTCTTTTTTTATTCAAATATATATATGTATATACAGAGAGATGAGTTACTATTTTTTTTTTTTTAAAAAAAAACATTCTAATCACAGATTTTTTTTTTGTTTTGTTTCGTTTTTGTTTAATTTATTTACTGATGTTTTTGTGGGTAACGCTTAAATGAGAGCCATACTCTTTCAAAGCATCTCTAACTTTAACAAATGAACCTTTGGCACCACTAACACCACCTTTCACCAATATATAACCTTTTTCAGCATTGACATCCAACACAACCAAATTATTAATAGTAACATAATCGTGCCCTAGTCTACCAGCCATCTTTTTACCAGGTAACACTCTACCAGGTGAAGTGTTTTGACCAGTGGAACCAGCGGATCTATGCGCCAACGACACACCGTGAGTAGCTTTCAAACCATGGAAATTCCAACGTTTCATAACACCACTGAAACCTTTACCTTTAGATTTTGAGATAACGTCAATGAGTTGACCAATTTTAAAATGATCAGCTTTCAATTCGTGACCTAATGGGAGTAAACCTTCAGCATCTTTAACTTCAAATTCAAATAGTTTCTCCTTTGGTGACACTTGTGCATTTTTGTAATGTCCTAGCATTGATTTCGTTTGATTTTTAGGTTTGTAACCGTAACCTAATTGCACGGCATAGTAACCGTTCTTCTCCAATGTCTTGTTATAAGTAACTTCCAATTGTTCAACTTCTAATATTGTTGCTGGCAATTTTTTCCCAACATTGGTGTAAAAACAGGTCATACCTCGTTTCTTAGCAATTAAGCCTGGACGTGAAAGTAATCTTTTTCTTATTCTTCTTGCCTCTTGTGATTTGTTAACTAAAAATGGAGATGATTCAACAAATGGGATCGATGATGGGGACACTAGTTGCTTTGTTGTTAGTGGTTGTATCGTTGATGAAAACCTTTTAAATATGGTGGAAAACATCATCATCTTGTATATGCTGTTGCGATTTTTTTATTGATGTTATTTGATGCTGTATCGAACTATGGTGTAAATCAATGTTAGCTCTTAATCAGTTATAAAAATAAGAAAAGTCTCATTATTCAGTTTGAAGAAATCAAAAAACACTAAAACCAAATTTAAGGCACTGGAAAACTTTTGAGCACAAGTCGCGTGTAATATTTGAAGGTGTGCGTGACTGTTATGCTGTGTGTATTTAAGGAGTTTGATCCGTTTTTGTTTCAATGTAATGTATGTATAAATATATACAATAGTGTATGTAACATGACATGGCAACAAAAAAAAAAGGGATTGGTGTTTGAAATAAATGTAGATATATATACACATAGAATATATGATGAAACTCAAGTATACAAAAGCGTCAGAGCAATAAAAAAAACAAATAAAGGGGGATGGAAAAAGAGGAAAATAAAAACAAAAACTCACCAATAGTAATAATGAATGATTGAAGAAAGGTAAATGGGTTAAAATGATATAGATATATTTAGTAAGCGTTGTATGGGTACAAACATCTTTTCTTCAATTTAACAGCATCTTCACCTTCAGAATCCTCAATTAAATCTCTCTTAGTAACTTCTCTCAATTTTTCAACTTCACCAGGGTTTGGGCCTTCATAACCTTCTTCACCAGGTTTAATTTCACCTTTACCGTTGTTCTTCCAAGAACCACCAAATTGATGGTGAACATAACAGTATTTACCACAGTTATTTTCTTTATCCTCTCTAAAAGAGGCTCTTGGGTAAATAACAACATCATCCAACATGGCAGGAGCTCTCAAACCAGCAAAGAATTTCCATGAAATGACTTCATCAGTTTCAGGTCCATACAATTCCCCGCCAATATCTCTTTGTTGATCAATGTCAACAATGGTTGGATTATCCATTGAGTTCAAGTGTGCATAAATTGTATCGGTCCAAACAACAGGTCCAGTCCATTCCATGATATCAACTGATGCACATCTATCAACACCTTTGAAATCTTTGTAGTAAGCTTGTAATTTATCGTTCTTTTTGGCTTGGAAAGTTGTTTCAACAATCTTTGCAATTAATTTTCTTAAAATTGGATGTCTTGCCTTAGCTTTGAAAGTCCATTGTTCGAATTGAATTCTTCTAGTCATGTAATGTTGCCAGTTCTCAACGTTGATATCTTCTTCAACGGCAACAACAAACCCAACGTTTCTATCTGAATCAAACCAGGTATCAACAGGTTTTTGTAAATCGGTATCAATATCAGCGTAAACACCACCGTTCAAGAAAATCAATAAATATCTTGAGAAATCAGATCTAATAATCTTGTTTGGTAACATTTCAAAAGCTTCTAAAACTTCAGGTGTTGTATCCTTGAAATGTATTTTTAAAACTTCTAAAATTTCATCATCAGTTAATAGGTTGTACTTATAGGTTGGGTTTTCATTCTTCCATTTGTTGACTAAATCTTTATGAGGGAAATCAGGATCGGTTGATTTAACTTTCCACATTTGCCAGATTGATTTTTCAATTCTTCTTGGAGATTCATCGTATGGGAAGAATTTAGCCATTCTATCAGCTGTAACTGAGGCATCGTATGGGTTGGCACCTCTTGATTTTGGATTCAATCTGTAGAAATTGTTTAAAGCTTCAGTAATGATTTTTTCTTCAGCATTCATTGACCAATTGGTACTGAATTTGAAAATGATGAAACCAAGTAATAAACCAACAAAGATTGAAATTTTCTTAAACTTTGGTGAACCGGTTGAGGATGAACTAGTTGAGGTGATTCCTCTATATGGTGATGGTTTGTTCATTTTTTTGTATTGTGTATATATATATGGATATAGTTGGAGTTTGGGGGGAATTGGTATTAATTTATTTTATCGGAATATTTGTGATGTTGTTGTGTACTTTCTTCTCTTTTGAATGCAAATTGGGGAATTAGAAGAAGAAGAAAAAAAAAGGTCCTTATGTTGACGTTGTCGTTTAATATGCTATTATATGAGAAAAACAGCAGTGAATATTGGCAATGCCAGGTAAATATATGAACTATATTATAAAATTGATGGGAAATAAAAAATGATTTGTTGACAAAAAAAAAAGCGTGTTCTCTTTGTATGCAAAAAGTGTATCCTTTATGTTTTTTTTTGTTATTTGAAGAAAAAAATTGTAATGTGTTTGGTTAAACTAATTAAAAATTTGACAATCAATATGGTATTGATATAAATATATCTAAATTAATAATGTACAGTTAAAGAAACAAAATATTTTAATAACAAACAAAAGAGAATGATTGAATAATAAGATTTAGATTATACCCATGTCAAAAAAGATGTAAGGAATTTGCTGACGTTGCGTTGCAGCTTCTTTGGATTTTTGTGTTTGTTCTCTCTTTTTTTTTGGTTTTTTGGTTTCGCACACGGGAGTTTAATTTGTACACGACACCTAATTTAGTAAATATGTACATAGTTTAATATAATATGTCACGGTATAATAACAAACAGATTAGTAAAACGGTAAATCTATAAATGTAGGTAGTATAAATACACACTATTTCTGACGATGGAAAAACAGAAAAAAAACAGGAACATATTTATTTACTTGTTGGTTTTTTGTTTTCCATCATCATCATTGAGTCACGTGCGAATTTCACTTATTAACTATTACCATCACGGCTGTGCACAGGTACATATATTATATTATATATTGTATATATCCTTTCTTTGATTTCTTCAGTATCTATAAATATAAAATGAGATATAATATATATAGATATATACGCAATGTTCACCACCCATCTTGTTCAATTTTCCTCTGGTACCTGTTATCTATCTCTCAACAATATTTTTATACAATACACCAACAAAAAGTTAATTATATATTTATTATATTTATTGTATATTAACTATTTAGTTTATAATTTTCATTATAGTTTGCCTTTTTAATTCAATTTCCGCTTGGCGATAATTGTTTATCGGAAACATAACCGCTCGAACGCGTCTTTTTGTGTTTTTTTACAAAAAAAACAACACATGAAATTCATCCAATCGTTTGCTTTTATACTATAATAGAGATTTTCCAATTATCTCTATCTTTCTTCTCTTGTTGATTTAATTAAAATAAGAACTCAACTTTTCTACAACACCACTAAGTAATAACAATCAAACAAAATACATTTTTTTGTATCAATGTAGAATGTCAAAAATTTTTATCTAAAAACACGATTTAACTTTTTAATCTTATGTTATAGATTTTTTATTGAGAATTAGATTTGCTTACGTAATACAAGGTTTTTATATATATAAGCATTAAGTACTTTCAATCCTTTGTCTCTTGTTACTCCAAACTGTTAATCCTAAAGATCTACCGTAATAGAACTTTTCATAACCAACTTTTTCATCGTTATTATCGTATTCATCACTTAATCCACCATTAGCTCCGTTTTCTAATCCATTGAAAGTGATTAATGGCATAATAACAATATCATCGATTTGTGTTGGTGCAATGATACCACTAAATGATCTATAACTGAACCTTTGATCCTCAGGTATTTGTGGTCCAACAATTGGTTTTGGATCCCTATCGTTATCGTTTTTGGCAACTCTAATGAAAACCGCATTATCTAAATTGTTTAAATATTCAAATAAACTATCTGTGAAAATGGAAGAACCTGTAAATTGGATTAATGGTTCTCCGTTAGCATCAACGTTTTGAAAGGCTTCATTCCAATTTGTTGATTGAATTAAATCCTTTTGAGTAAAACAAATAAATGTTATTCTTGAAATCAATTTAGCTAAGAATGGATGATGTGATTTAGCTCTAAATAAATTGGTTGAATATGATAATCTTCTGTTGTATAATTTTTCCCAATTTAAATCATTGTAATCTGAATTAATACCAACCATTAATTTGGTACCAATCAATTTGGAATCAAACCAATATTTCAAAGGTTTAACGTCAACGGTATCAATATCCGCATATAAACCACCTGATATGTAAACAACCAAATATTTCAAGAATTCAAACTTCAATCTGTCGTTTGGTAAACTTCTCAAAGCATCAACAACTTCAGGAACGTTTGGTTTTAAGTAATCAACAACCATTTCTTCAGCTTCTAAAATAGTAATGAAATTATGGTTATAGTTATCATTGATGGATCTCCAACGTTCAATATAAGTTTTACAATCAGCTGGGAAATCTTTATCGTCTGATTTACTCAACCACATTTGCCAAATGTTATTTTCAATATCTTCGTTTGATTTAAATGGGAAATAGTAGTTTAATCTGGATTCAATGGTGAACATATCTTTAACATTTTTCTTTGGTGGTTTGGAGATGGTGAGAGTGTTGTTATTATTGTTTAAATGGTTGGATGATGAAACATCTTTCGTATAAATTTGGGATAAACTGAAAGTGGATGGGTTGTTGCTGTTATTTGAAGAGACTAATAGATTCAAGATTAAGAAAACAGAAAGTGTTGAAATCAACAGGTACTTATAATTTTTGTACAAGTTTGATGCAAATTGGATGACCGAATTAACACTATTCATAGACGACCCAGTGGATTCTATTCTTTTGTACATGGTGATAATATATATATATATATATATATATATCTTGAATGAATAAAAGTACAAAAAAAAAAGAGTTGAATTGAAAGGAATATGTATATATATTAAGACAATTCAATGTAGATAATAATACGCCAACGCTTAACAAAGCAATTTTATCCATCTACTATATACATAATCCTATACCGCGTCCACATACCTCTCTTCATAAATAATTGTTCACCACCTAAAAATAAAACATAAAAGATTTTTAGAAAGAAAGTTAAGGCCGGGTAATGTGTTTTTTTACTTCCTTTCTCTTAACACACGACACGTTTATTGTTGTCGCCACCACGTAAAACCAAAAAAACAAATAACCGAGTTTCCGCTCTCAACTCCTCCCCAACGACGATCGACGCCGACGCCATATAGTACTGTTTTTTTTTTTGTCGTCTTTTTCGATTGTCTTTCTTTCTCAATTTTATTATCTTTTTAATTCATTCTATTTCATTTCACCTGATTTTGTCTCTCCCTTTCTCTTTTGTTTCTATTCTCGTGTCCGTCCTGCTTTTCTCTCTCTGTTTACTACCTACACACCACTACTTATCAACTTGCAGTTTTTCTTAAACTCTGATTAGAACATCCCTCCATCCATATCAACAACAAAAACCTCAGGAGATCAAACGTACTTTTTCCTCTAGAACTGTACAATCCAATTTAAAGATATTAATATATATATTTGATCTTTGATCTTATTGCTTCTTTTTTTTTTGTTGTGTTTTTTTTTTTGTTGTTCTTTACTAATCTAACTCAGCTTTGGTTTAAAACAGTACCTTATTCTATTTCATTCATTTATTCATTCGTTCATTACAAAATTTCAAAACTACCCACCCCCCCCTCCTCTTTTATAATCAACAAAAAAAAAAGAAAAACTAATTAATAACCTCAACTTCAATTCATCTAATATATCTATACTCAAACTTCATAATTTAATTTTTTATATCTAATTCAATTTTTTGTCATATAAATCAATTCATACTCCACCAGTGTTTTTGTTCCTTTCATCTCTCTCTACGTCCCATAAATATAGCATCCTTTTTTTACATCCATTCATAAACCGAATCAAGCAAAAGCGAGAAAAAAAAGAAGAAATATAATATAATATAATATAATTCAAAAATGTCATTTTTCAGTAGAAATAAGAGAGCAAAGACTTTAATACTAGCAGTCCTAATATCAATTGTGCTCCTGTTAATAAGCGCAACGAGCACTTCTCCTCTTCAGATCACAACAAATTCCATAGCAAATACTTTGAATCAAGTAGAAAACATAATACATTCATCTCCTTCTAAATCAACCAAATCATCTCCTTTACAAAATAACGCACAAAAAGGCCAAGAAACATTAGAAGCTGTTCAATCATCCACCGCTCAAGATTCAGAAGATTTGAAAAATTTATATTTCAATTTAGATCAAGTTGGAAATATTAAAGGTGGTTCCTCTGGCAACACCAAAAACTCAAAATCCTCATCCATTGATGAATCAAAGGGCCAAAGAAACGATGATAGATCTTTGCCTTTAACAGGATATCAATCTCCAACTGAAGACGCGTTAAACAAAATTAAAACCGAAGACGTTTTGAAAGGTGATATCACTTTCCAAAACTATTTCACTGAAATCTTTGAATTGATGAGGAAAAACCAATTGAGTTACCCATTGGAAGAAAGAATGGTTTTAAAAGATGGTAAACCATTCATTGAAAACGTTTTATTCTTTGCTCAAACTTGGGATAGATTATCAGAAAATGATGTTAGTGAATTTGTTAAATTCCCTTCTCAATTTGTTAGCGATTTGACCCTAAAACACGATGCTGTTGTTAGAGGTTTACCTGATTTCAAGCCAAATTTCTATAAAGGTGACGGTTACGTTATCGTTGGTGGTGGTAAATATTCTTGGTTTGCACTTTTAGGTATTGAAACATTAAGAAAAGTTGGTTCCACTTTACCAGTTGAAGTTATCTTACCGGATGAATCCGATTACGAATTTGAATATTGTGATCAAATTTTACCAGCATTAAACGCTAGATGTGTTGAAATGAACAGAGTTTTCGGTAAAGAAACTTTGAAAAAATTCGAAGTTAGTGGTTATCAATACAAAGCGTTTGCTTTATTAGCATCCTCTTTTGAAAATGCGTTCTTGTTAGATTCTGATACTTTCCCAGTTGGTAACCCAGATCCATTATTCACATCTGAACTGTACAAAGATTATAATATGATCACTTGGCCAGATTTCTGGAGAAGAACAACATCTCCATTGTTCTATCAAATTACAGGCCAAACCATTGGTGTTGAACAAGTTAGACACTTGAATGATTTCCATACCGATCCAAAGTATTACAGAACAACAAACGAAAAGGATTACGATCCATTCTCTTCTATTCCTTACCACGATAGAAAAGGTACCATCCCTGATTTCACGACCGAATCTGGTGAAATGTTAATCAACAAAAAAGTCCATTTCCGTACTTTATTGCTATCATTGTACTACAATTTCGATGGTCCTTACGGTTACTATCCATTATTATCCCAAGGTGGTGCTGGTGAAGGTGATAAAGAAACTTTTGTTGCTGCTGCTCATTATTATAACTTACCATACTACCAAGTTTACAAGATGGCTGATCGTGCCTATGGTTGGTATAACTCTGAACAAAACTATGAACATTCTTCAATTATTCAATACGATCCATTGGTTGATTATAAAAACTTGCACAATGTTAAACAAAAACTTGACGATGCCATTGCCAAACAAGGCGATAATTTCAAATACGATTATGATAAATATTACTCTGAATCTTTCTTGCCATCCAACTCAATGCCATTATTCTATCACGTTCATGATCCTAAGATGGATCCATTCAACATTGTCGAGAAAAGATATACCTTTGATTTAGAGGGTAAGAAGATTAGAAACTTGGGTGAAGATTTCCCACAATTCAACTTTGATTTAGAATCTTTTATTTGGAACGTTATCAACCACTACGTTTGTGAAAACAGAATTGAATTCAAGCATTTTGAATCTGCAGATTGGGGATCGTTATGTGACGGTTTCATGCAAGAACAATTAAATTTCTTAAAAACGAGTTCAAAAGCCATCTTCCATAATTATAACGGAAAGAATAAAATGACTATACCTTCATCGGGTGGTTCTTCCAATAACGATAACTCAGAACAACAAGATACTGATGCAGATTCCGACGCTAAGAATTTGGCTCCTCAAAAAGAAGATGTTTTGGATTTCAGCCCAGATAGTTCTGATGGAGAAAGTGCCGGAGCTGCAGATGCAGCTTTAGAATAGAATATTTCTCTCTCTCACCTCAACCCCTATCTTCTTTTCTTCCATAGTTATAAAGTTCTTTCTCTTTAATATACAATATTTTTTTGTTTTTTTTTTGTTTTTTTTTGTTGTTTTTGTTTTTTCTGTTGTTTTTTGTTTTCTCTCTTTATTCCAATTTTTTTTTCCATTCTTTTTTTTTTTCATCCTTGCGTTTTCTTTTCTTTGAGTTTACCTCGTTATATATTTGATTATGTATAAATATAAATTTCTTGTCTCTTTAAACAGTTGTAATTGTGTTTCAACTTGTGTAAGTGTGATCACGTGACCAATCCTTACCCGCGTCTCCCATTCCTCAAAATCTAACAATTTGTCGAAGATTAAACAAATCAAAACAATATCGTTTGAAATGTTTTTAATGATCTACAAAACGCTCCTGGCTGCTTATAATTTGAATCTTTTTTGTTGATTTCATTCACTAAGAATACATGGATCTATATTTGTTTTGATCATTGAGAAAAAAAAAAAACATATATACTATGAAGGCTTCTTCCATTCCAAAATTATTGCTTTTGTCTTCGTTGGCAAACGCAAACATTCTACAGTTTGTCAAACCAGAACCGACCCAAGAACCATTGATTGATGATTACCATTACACAACATCAACCATCGATAACTCTATAATTACATCCCACCCATATTTACATAAAAGAGAAGCAGGTAAGAAAGTTGTTATTGGTAAAGAATACCTCAAGGAACAAGAATTGAAGAATGGTATTACGAGAACAACTGAAGTTCCAGCACCTTGGCTCAGAACCATCTATGGATCCATCCCTGAAGTTGTCACACCAACGGTAATTGGTGCTGTTACATTCAACACAAAACCACCATTAACAACCGATGGGTTAGAACCTTGGGTTTCCTTAAAAGATGATGGGTCTCCAAAGACTATCAAGCCAAAGATGAAGAACGGTAAGATTAAGAACGGTAAACCAGATTACAAGACTTATTTCCAAACAGCATCAACAATAACTTATTCCCAAAAAGACCTAAAAGCACACAACTTGAAAGATGATGATGTTCATACCGAAGTCGTTTGGATTGAAGAAGATGACACCTATGCTAATTTATCACCTCTAATGAGATGTATACCAGATTTATACAGAAAGAAGGGTCCTGCAGGTGTTGATCGTTCAGCACCATTCTGTTCACCTAGAGAAAATTCAAACTTGAGAGTCGGTTTAACCCATTTTGTTACTTGGTATACAAGATACTTTGAAGGTGCGGATAATGTTAAATTCCATTTCGCTTACGTTAAAGAATTTAAATCTGATAAAGGTATGAAAAAGAAGAGAGAAATTCCTGGTTTCAAATCTGATAAGCCTATCATTGATGAATCTGACAAGCTAGATGATTTAATCGGTGATTTACCAGGTACTTTCTATTCATCAGATTGGATCCTAAACAGAGACGGGTACTTCCCAATTGAAGTTGATGAAGATTGGTTACAAAATCAACATTACAAAAAAGTCATGATTGCAATCCAACCGGACACAATCGAAGATGAAGAGTTTAATCTCTTAAATTCCGACCACATCATAGTCAACTTCCAATACAAGGCCACCGTTGCTAAAAATTCAAAACTTGATAAACACTTACAAGATCAAACCGGTACAAACGATGACGTTTATTACGTTATCATGGCTGTGCCTACCGTTGTTATGATTGCTTCGTTTGGTATGTACGTTTTCTTGCATTTGAATAGAAAACATAGAGACTTGTCACACATTAAAAAGCCAAAGAGAAGTAGATTTGGTAACCAGGGTCAATACAACTTGCCTTATGCTTTAACCGACCAGAGCAAACCTGGTAGTGTGAAACACGCATGAGTTTCTTTTGTCAACTTCTTACGTTGTTTTAAATACCATTAATTTTTTTTGATTTTTGTATATTTGTGTTTTTTTTTGCCCCCCCCCCCCCCACATATCTAAGCTCATTTATAAATAGTTTAGTTTTTTCAATTTGTTTGTTTTTGAAGAAAATAGAGCCGCAGAGAAAGCGTGGCGAGTTAAAAAAATCACAACTACCAGCCATAAAGTGGCGCGTGTTTAGTGCTTGGTTAATTTCAATAAAAAATGGCGATTTAAAAGTGATGTTTTCTTCTTTTATCACAAGGGTTAATTATCCAGATAAGACCAACTACAAACCAACAAAAAAGAACTTTCAAAAATATGGATCCATCGACTGTTTTGGAGCAGTACACTCAGGATTTATCCAATCTTCCCTCAGAACTAGCTTACTTGCTGGAGGAACTTCGTGATAAAGATTTGAAATCTTATGACTTGAAGAAAAAAATCCAACAAAGAGATTCACAAATTCATAAATACATCAAACAAAACTCATCGTTAGTTAAGCATCCTAAGGAAGATTTAATATACTCTAAAATAAAAGAAGATTTTGAAAAATCAATTAAACTGCAGAACGAAAAATGTATACTTGCAAACACTTCACTATTTTTAATCTCAAAACATTTGACTAGGTTAGAAAAAGATATCGAGAAACTAGAGAAAGATGGAGTTATCCCACCCATTATGGATATGGTTGACGACGAAGATCCAGATATTAAGGTGGTATTACCATCATCATCATCATCATCAAACCCCCATAACTTATTACAAAATAACATTGAATCGTTAAGTTCACAAGTTTCAAATGCGTCAGTGACCGATAATGGTAGAAAACAACCAAAACCAAGAGGTCTGAAATCAAGACAAACAACACCAAACGCTATGCTGGTCCCTGGCTCATCATCTGGATCAACTACTTCGTCAGCAACGAACCTACCGATGCTATCAATAAGCAACGATGGAGTTTCAATAAACAATAACAGTTCATTAGGTTCGTCAAGCATACATGGTGGAACGTCCGGCTCTTTATCATCATTAGGAATGTCAAAGAAGGGATTGAAATCAGATGAGTTGTTATCGGACGAAATGGACATTGATGAAATGTTCATTAAATCATCATCATCATCAAACGAAAACAAAAAAATATTGGAACACGGTGCTTCAGGAACAGTTACCATTCCAAAACTATCTTCACTTGGTGTTGTCGGCAACTCTCACAACCATTCAAATTCATCATCGGTTAACAACATAAATAGTTTGAATAACGAAGAGGATGAATTGTATTGTTTCTGTCAACAAGTGTCGTATGGTAATATGATTGCCTGTGATAATTCGAATTGTAAGTACGAGTGGTTCCATTATGATTGTGTTGGTTTGAAAGAACCACCTCAAGGGATTTGGTATTGTCCTGACTGCCGCAAAGATATGGAAGATATGAATATGAAGAAAAAGGAAAGAAAAAGAAAATGAGCGTTAGAATAAGTAACTGGTTTAATGCGTGTTTATTTTTACGGTTTTATTTTTTTTTTCCTTTGGGTTTTTTTTTTTCAAATTTTGATAATATTTTTATTTATTTATATGATGAGTATATGTATGTAGGTTAATACTTGATTTGCCAAATATCTTTCAATTTTTTGGATTCAACCATTGGGGAAGTAATATATATACCGACGACTAAAACCGCAATCGTCAATAATAGAATCTTTGAATTGAAATCAGTAGTCATAGAATCAAACGAACCTGATGGTCTCACCAAAGTAACAAACATATCCAAATCGGTTGAAATTATAACAGACGTTGATTCAAGGTTAGTTGGCACTGACAACAACATATTTTCTCCATCTCCGTTAGGATTCACCAGTAATTTTCTATAATGACTCAAGATCAAGTGATGATTAACGTTGATGACCGATTGATATTTCATTAATTGAAACTCGGATTTTTGATCTTTATCCAAATCCAATATTGGTCTTCTACCGCTCAAGATGGATCTAGGTATTGATAAAACTTCACCTGTTGTTAATTTCAGAACAATCCATTTACTGGAAATGTTGAATCTTGTCTTTGTCATTGTCATTGATTTAATAATCGATTGTTTTAAAGTATATGATCTAATTTCAAATTCAGGTAAGATTGAAGTGTTGTAAGATGAAATTGAATCCATTTTATCAGTTTGTTTGTAATCTGGCGTCAAAGACTCAAATAGATCAATAACAGTGAATGTAGATTCATCCTTTGTTGATTCGTTTGTTGAGAAAATTATAAAGTTTTCTTCAAAGATTAACTTCAATGAACTTGGATTGCTAGTCTCTTTATTGAAAGTCTTGTATATTTCACCAGTGATAACATCCATTAATTGAATTTTCAACATTTTTGAATCAAAGTCATATATTGAAACAACTGATAAGTTTGGAATTAGGTATTTGTATAAAACTTTTCTGGTACCCAAAACAATTGCATTGTTAGCAACTAAATCATTGTTGTAACTTCTTGAAGCAATGTTGATGATTTTTTCATTAGTGCCCAAAACCTTGTGAGCCCAAGTGTAAGTTTCTTTGTTATGGGCAATAAATGATCCAAATAATGTGGTTTTATCGTGACTTAAGTGCATGACATTGAACTCATCTTCATTTGTTTGAATCAACTTTTGTTCACCCTCTGGAGAAACAGACATTTTGAAATGGTTTTCAAAAAATCCAATGTTTATTGGTTTGACAGTGAATTCGTATTCATCAGACTCATCAGATTCATCGACAACCAGTTCATGAATGGTTTGCTGATCATCTAACAACAATAACTTATCTTCAATGTAGTATAATTTGACGTAATTACCTTGAGTATTGAACTTCCAAACAATTTGTTCTTCGTTAGCAGCTTTCATTGTATCCAATGCAAATAGTTTCCCGTTGGCAGTTAAAACAATCAATTGCTTTAAGTAACCAAAATGTAAGCTTTTATCAATCCTATCATTTCTATTACCATCAAACAGCAAATTAAAATTGTGCTTCAATCTTTGAGTATAAGCAGTCAACAAATTGGAATCTTCCTCTAATTGAATATCTTCCATGGTTATACTCAACAATTCATTCTGATCAATAACGACAGAGTCAATAATTTGAGAAAGAGACTCATCCCTTGACCATTTAATGTCACCGTTTTCAATGTAAACTAGATCCATATCTTTGTAAGTTAATAGTAATTGAACATCAGTGCCGTCAACGACATTGATTTCGAATGACGAAACGTCATCAAATTCAATAAAGTGATCAAAAGATGCAATTGGGATCTTGGAAGATGAATCTACATCATATAATGACATTGTGTCAGTGGTGAAAGTGACTAAGTATTGTGAATCAACAATTGTGTATTCTATAATCTTGGAATTTGATTTTTCTTGTAAATCAGAAATTGAAATCGACTCAGTTATCAAACCTGGTGATCCAGTTTTAATTTTTTGGAACTTGTTTGATTCAAATTGATACAGCTTTTCAAAATTGCATAGTAGGGAATTAGATGATGTTAAAACAGTTATTGAACTGAAAGTTGGACATTCTTTGAAATGCTGGATACTTGACAGTAACTTACCATTTTGATCAATTATTTGATAGACGGTTTCTCCAGTAGCAGTTTCCAAGAAAATAACAGCATCACCTTCAATATCTTGTAATAGCTTTGAATCATGATACACTGTTTGTTCATCTCCAGTGTTCAATAGAGTAACGTTGAACTCTTTGTTAATCTTATAGATTGACCCTAATTTATCAACGATTACTAAGTATTCATTGTTTACATTGAATAAACCAACAACTTCATTTTGGAACTCCAATTCTTTTTCAACAAATCCAATCAATTCATCAACTGACCAAACAATAATCTTATTTTTATTTGTTAAATCATTGATGGAAACAAAGTTGAAACTAGTGACAATCAATTCATCCCAAATCTCAACCAATTTTGAATTGTCAGCATCGATCGGTAACTCAGTTTGGTATCTGAACAAAGCAGCTCCAGATTCAGCATTAATCAATGCAAATATATTGGCATCTGAAATCGTTATTATTTTGTCATTTTGAAAAATTGTGGTCTTCGGTAGACCAAGTTGAACGGTTTGCCAATCTACTTTAAATATTTCCTCTTTTAAAATACAAAAAACAGGTTGTATTAACACCGCTAAAAACAATGTAAATATACTCGAAGCTGTCCAATAAACCATGACTGACTATTTTATTGAATCTTTCCAATTGATTTACAGTTGGATGCCATTTGATGAGAAAAGTTCTATCAAGAAAACTCACAACCGAGATTTCATTCAATCATATAAATTGCTGTATATATTGTATAGCTTTTTAACGTGTACTCCCAAAACTAACTGCGGTCGATGTGTTTTTTGCAATCGACGTATAGACGCACTTTTATACTAGAACTTGGTTACTGCTACTAATCTCACTTTTCCTACAGATTTTTTTTTTTTAAATTTATGTCAGCATGTAACTTTAGCTGCAGAATAACATTTAAACTATTTATCGGGGATTGGGAAAACATTATTAGCCATTTCCAGATCCCTACCTCTTTATGGTATGAAGCACTGAATCATACAAGGTAGTTCAGTCGTGGATACCTCCTCGGGCTTTATTGAAATAG
>JAKTPI010000141.1:0-19351 GCA_030557545.1 Ogataea salicorniae
CCGCTCTTCCGATCTAGCGTAACAAAATCAAAAAAAACGTATTGAAACCCCCATTCTTCAATCGTTTGATAAATCGGAGCGGTAAACGTCGGCGGCTGGCGCTCGTTCGAATAAACAAAATTTAAAAAAAAAACTCACTAAAAATGACGTATCATTGAATCTGAGATACCCGAGATTCGTACCGTGCCGCGCAGTTCAAAAAAACCAACAGATAGTCACTCACACCCATTTGCCGTGCCGAGGGGTGTTCATATATATATATATATATATGAACACGGCACTGATACTGATGATCCTTTATATGATGGGACTTTACTATTTACAATTGAAGTAGATAAGTATGTTTTATAAGCACAATTCAGTAAGTGTCATTAATAATAAAAAAGTAAGACTGAAAGAAAAATTGAAGGTCAGGAGGAGAAGAAGAAGGGGGTGATGATTTGTTATATATATATATATATATATATAATAGAAGCGAAATTAAAGAAAAAAAAAATCAAAGCTAAGAAATAAAAGAACAGAAACGAAGTTCACAAAATCATGAAATCATTAAAGGAGTAGGGGAAGAAGGACAGAGAATAACCTGACACTTCTATATGACTGAATATATACATATGGAAACATTAATGTAATATTTTTTTTTCTGTATTTTTGTTATTGTGTTGTCTTTGCTTAGATTGTATCAAATATACTTAAACAATGATACAGTCAGTTGAAAAATGGTGGCATCAAAAAAGATATGTGATAGCTTTTTTTGTTCTTACATTAACAAAGTCATTAAACCAAGAATGATTGTACCGAAAACGGTAGTTGGCATGAATAAAGAACCTGCTTTACCTTCATAAGTGGTTTCCAAGGTTCCAATTGTTGTTGATGCTGTTGTTACAGTCGATGTGGCAGCAACGACTGTTGGTGTTGTTGTTTCAGTTGATTCAACGGCAACTGCTGTAGTTTCAGTGGCTGATGTTTCAGCGGCAATGGTTTGAGTTTTTTGAACTGTCGTTGTGGATGTAACGTCTTCTTCAGCTTCGATGTTAGTAGTTGCAACAGCACCGGTGGTAGAAGCAGTAGCAGCAGTAGCAGTAGTAGCAGAAGTGTCACCAGATGTGGTTTCACATTCAACTGTAACAGTGTATGTGATACCTTGGCTAACAACTTCACTTGTAGTGTACACCTTTGTCAAATCTTCGTCGTTAACGGTTGCAGACTCACAACCGTTGGTACATGCCACAGTAACAGTTGTTGTTGAACCGGCAAGTTGGGTGACAACGGTGGTAAATTCATTAGTTGCTGTTGTATCACATGGCACAGTGACAGTTTTGGTGGTGCCTTCACTGACGATAGTGGCTATTGTGTATGAAGATGATAAATCGTCAGAGTTGATAGTTGCTGATTCACATGAACCGTCACATGGAACAGTGACTGTTGTCGTGGAGCCGGATTGGACAGTGACAATAGTGGTGTATTCATTTGATGAGTCAGAGGATGATGTTAATGCAGCAGCAACAGAAGTAGAAGAAGAAGTTAAAGACGAGGAAGTTGTTGAATCAATACCAGAAGTAGATGATGATGCAGTAACGGAGCCTGATGATGAAGAGGATTCAGTGATACCGGTGATAGTAACAGTTGCCACTAAAGTATAAGTAGTTTCAGCTCTCTTGACAAGTTTAGCGTTATTTATAGTGGCAGCGGCTGCAACGTAGAAAGTCCCTTCGTATTCACCGTTTCCGATATTTGGAGAACCTTCAATTAAAATGCTAACTTCTTCAGAATCATCAAGTAATTCAGTGTATTCAAAGTCAATTAAATTAGAAGAAATTGATAAACTGTATTCGGTTTCAGGAGCTGGTGATTGGTTTAATAAAACCGAGAATGCATCGGTGACGTAATTAAAGTTAACTGGTGAAGAAGCGTCTAAGTTGAATGGACCAAATTCACCAGGAACACTAATGATCCACGTTGGTGCAGTAGATCCAGATCCAGAAATACTTGGAGTAGCAGTTGTGTCAATCAATGCTGAAGAGGATAATAAGGAAGAAGAAGAGGAGGAGGCGGAGGTGGTGGCAATCGAAGAGTTAGCGTATGGTGCTGCGAAGGATGAACTAGATGTTGATGAGATCAATGTAATGATTGATGAGGATAAGGATGAGCTAACAATAGATGACACGATAGATGAATCTGCAGATAATGAAGAAACAACAGATGATGCAACAGATGATGCAACAGATGAAGAAACAACAGATGATGCAACAGATGAAGACACACTTATTGAAGGAACAACGGATGAAGAAACAACTGATGAAGCAACAGATGAAGCAACAGATGAAGAAACAACAGATGATCCAACAGATGAAGAAACAACAGAAGAAGCAATTGATGGTAATGCAGATGATGAAACAATGGATGACAATTGTGATGAGCTTAAAACTGAAGAAGCTGAAATAATTGATGAACTGAAAGATGAAGAAGATGTACTAATTGGTAAAGAGCTGTATCCTGAAGTGGATGGCATGTAAATTTCATGCATACTAGTCCAGTTAGTTTTCGTTGAAACAGGCATACTGTATCTTCTGTTAACAAAAATGGAGTATTGGGCTAACAAATATGTGGAAGTGGTCAAGTATATTGAAGTTGAAGTTGTTGATTCGTCATAAAACAAAGTTGCTGTTTCATTATATGGAGGTAGATTAGTTCTATATAGAGAAAATCTCTTTGTACTTGATAGTCCTGTGTAAACATAAGAACGAGTCCAAATAAGTGAAGCCACTGTGTTTGTGTAACTTAACGCATTAGTAAAAGATATTGTCATTGATGGCAAACCAAGAACAGTAACAGTAGATCCATCAATAGTGGATTCTTCCATATATTCTGAACCACCAGGAACAGAAACAACAGAGTATGTGTTATCAGCGGTGGATGCAGTTGTAGTGAAACCACAAGATTCACCACCTGTTGGAAATTGATAAACAAAATCACCAATGTTTTCTGGTTCTGAATCACCTTGGTAATGAACTTTGGCTTTAAAGAAAGCACCTTCATATTTTTTACCACCAACTATTCTGATTGGGTAATACAAACCTTCTTCAAGGTAGACAATTCCGTAAGCCTTACCATAATCGGTGGAATCAATATACGCGTTAACAGCAAGATTGTAGTCCCAAGCTAAATCGTCTGATAGTTCCAAGTTACCACAGCAATCTAAACCAGAACCAGAACCTAGGTACAAGACACCGGCACCAGCAGTATGCAATTCAAAAATGGCAATACCGGATTTTTCAGCTTTGAAATACCCTGTTAATTCAACAATGAATTGATCACCTTCATAAACCATTGAGTTATAGAAAGTAGAAGTGGAAGATGGAACATATTGGTAACCATCTAAGTATGTGAAAACATAGTTGTTGTCGGTGACACCAGTGGCTGAACTGACTGGACCAGCACTTGCATAGGCAGAACCGTATAATGAAATGGAACTATAAGCATCAGGAAAATCTTCAAATAATCTAACGCTGAAACCTTTTGCTAATGATAATGATGAGTCAAAGGAACAACCTTCGTTAGCGTTATTGTACAAGTTTTCTTCAGGTAAGAACGTTTCACGAGCATGGACAGTTGTTGTTGCACTGGAACTTGCAGCAGAAGTAGATGGAGCACAGTCTGTACCTGTTGGGGTTGTGTATGTTTCACAAGCTGCTAAAGCTGTACTTAGGTAGGAACCATAATCATCCCATAAACACCAACCACAGTCTAAACAACTGTCAACTAAAGTTTCAAATGAGGAACCTTCAGCACACATAGCGTCAGTATTGTAACCACCTATAAATTAAAAAGAGTTAAAACCGCGTCAAAAAAGGGTTTCATGATTATTGTTAGTACTCTAGAAAGAAAATGGGGATAAAAAAATAAAACAGTGAAAGCAAAAGAAAAGAGAAAAAAAAACGGGAGATACTTACTGGCTTCAGAACCGTTAGCATAAGTTCTTGCTTGAATAATCAAGTTACCACAGTAAGAATGACATTGGTAGCTAGCAGCAGCTAATGCTAATGGATTTGGTAAACCGTTAGCAATGGCAATGGCTTCACTGTAACCGAATGGTAAAGGAGAAGCTAGGACGGAGGAGAATAGGGCAAAGATTGCAACAGTGGTAGCAGCAATTGTTTGCTTAAAAGTGAATGAATTTCCTCTCATCGTAATATATTTTATTTCAATTAACAAAACAGACAAATAAATTAAACTATTTGAGATTTATTAAATAATTTTTGAATGTTTATAAAAAGTAGACTGCAGTATCATTAAAATATATAATGTTTAGAGGTATCACGAATATATACTTATATATATATATATAGAATATAAACTTGTCTGGTTTGTTTACAGTTCGGGTTTCTCAATGTGAGATTCTGTAAACACAACTCACAGCACCACCACCTGCAGCTGTACTTCTAGACAAGAGAATAATAAACGGATCATGTTTGTTTAGGTTTACTGGCAATTGGATGCAAGCAGTCAAGACAAAAGCTAAACAAAAGCGGTGTATGTGCGTATATTTGTGAATCCATCTGGGAAGAGGAATGAAGGGAAAGTATTCATTGATAAAAAACTAAACCAATTGAAGTAAAAACAGATTGGATATTTTTCAGTGAGTGGCATGGGAGACTTATCGGGCTTATCAAGTTCTTTTTTTTTTTTTTTTTCTCTTCTGTATTGATTGACTAACTACACAAAACAGTAAACAATTGGTTAAAAGCCACCCAGTTTCAAGCAGAAAACCACGCTTATTGTTATATATTAATTACAGTTAACAATTCATTATATGTGTATTGGTTGTTGAGGAGTCTGGAAAAGAAATAGGATACGCAAATATTAAAGAAGGTAAAGATCTTAACAAATCTCATCTCACTCGAAGCAGAAAAAGTAAATAGAAACACAAGAAACCAGATCCGGGGAAAGATGGAAATTGAACGAACCAAAACAAGACAGAAAATTGGACGAATTCGTGTCGGATCTAATATATATTCCATAGAATTAGATCGGATTTACACGACTATTCGAGCTTATATTATGTAATAATAGCATGACATAATCAATTTTGCCTACTGCATGACATAATCAGCTTTGCCCAGCCAATGCTTTACTTACCACAGAAACTACATTCCATGATTATGTCATAATATTATATAAATGATTATGTCAGTTAGTTATTACATAATATATTACGCAATTTATGCTGTCTGGAGCCAAATCCATGCTGTCTGGAGCCATTCCCATCTACAATACTTTGGTTAATAGTATGAATGAAATATTGTAATAAAACAATATAAAAAGTTGTTGGGTACTTTCAACTACCGTAATACAATATGAACAATGATTATGCTGTTAATATACAATCCAATAGGATTTTTCAGATGAATATATCTCGGGATTGAAACTATGTAAATATTAAATTCCATTGAAGAAATTTATTATGATTTGTCCAACAAATTATTATACAATTATTTCTCTACATTACCACCGTCATTCGTTCCTCGAATATATAAATGATGATATAGTTCTATAGTTATTTTGCTTGATTATATATTTTTCCTTATAAAGGAAAGTATGGATCTTTTTCCCTTCTCTTACAACCAGATACAAATATAAATACAATTTATTATTAGATTAAATAACCGCGATTATGTCATCATCTTCACAAGAATCCTCCAACGCTCAAGTCCCAAAATTATCCCGTTAATTCGGGCGATCTTCTTTTGTTCTTTCTTTCTTTATGACAAAATAAGCCGCTTCGGTTAAAGCCGCACATCGATTTAAAATTTACCGAAAAATCGTCAAGACACGACCCGTTTACTTTCTTGTACGCTTCTTAGTGGGTGTAATCTTTTGAATGAACAATCAGGGTCCTGATGGGTGGGGGGAAGAGACCTTAGCCAACAATAACTCTTTTTCTTTCTTGCTTGACAACAAACAGAATCTGAATGTTTCATGCATCTATGTGCAAAAAGAGATTGTTAAATTTTGTTGCCCATTGGTCAAGGGTTCTTTAATAAACATAAAATACATGGATGGTTAGGAGTGGAAGGATGAGAGAAAAGATGGGGGGGGAGGTAATTGTTTGCTATTGTTTGTTAGGAATTGGGTAGTGAAAAATACTGTATTGGATTGTTGTTGGTGTGTTTAGTGCTAATGCGTATTTAGACTGGCTGTAGTTGATGATATACTATAATAAACAGAGACAGTGAGAAGCCATCCAAGGTTTACTGATTCAGAGTGTATTTGAAGAAAAAACACACAAAGTAAGCATTTTTACATTTACAACCAATAACACATATTACAAATGGACCGGCAGTTATAAATGAAATAAACGTACACCCGTTGCTCGTGCTTATCGTTCTTAACTTTTTTTTTTGTTTTCTTTTTTGATTTTATATGTGTGAAAACTTACATATATACATGCACCGTTTCATATTTACTTTTCTTTGTTAACATTGATTCTCGTAATCAGTTATATATAGTTATCCGTAAATAAAATAGAAAAGTAATGGAAAATGAATAAAAGTATATAACTCAAAATTATTTGAAATCATATGGGGCGTTAAGAAAGAAGTAAACACATGAAAAATAATCGTAATAACAAGAGAAAGCAAACAAAAAAAAAAGAGTCATTCAAGCATAAATAAATAAATAGAAAAACAAAAACATTAATTAAATAACAAAACTCCCCAAACCAACTATAATTAAATTACCAAGGATGAAATTGTTGAAGAAAATTTCAAAATTAGTTCTTTTTGAATAAACTTCAATAAGTTTGAATTGAATCTCTTCTTTATATAACATCAAATACGACAAAACTTCTAATATGGTACCATCAATGAATTTATTGGTATTCCAGAACATCTTCATCAATCTTGGATCGACACCATTGACATCACCCCTAGAAATCATATCCTCGCTAATACTATGAAATGTGGCATCACCGTGAGTAGCTCCCTCTTTTCCATTCATGGACAATAAACTCATGCCGGATAATGTTAAAAGAGAGGTCAAATCAAGGTACTCGAAATCTTTAATGTTATGAACTAATCTAAATTTAATTGGTGGGATTGAATTTGATTCAGGTGACAATAGATAAGATTGCATTGTTGTTGGTGTATTTTGTGAATGGTGATCAATGGTTGGTGGTAATTCAGAACCGTCAAATGGGTTTTCATCAAGTTCTTCCTTGTTGTAAATGTTGTTATCGGTATTTAGAATCTTTGATAATCCAAACTTCTTGTCGTTAATAAATGTAATCAAAGATTGTAGGTCTGGGCGTGAAATGTATAGGGAGTTTGTAAGTGCTGAATATGGAAGTTCTTTAGGCATGGCTGCTTTAACCTCACTAAGAGCTAGTTTGATGTCCATAACAACATATTTGTTTTGTTCTTCATTGAATGATGTGGTGGTGGTGGTGGTGGTATTAGATGATGATGGTGATGATGGTAATGATTGGGTTTGGATTGGGTCTGACGCAATATCAATTGGAACTGTAGTTGATTGATAAATATCCTCTTCGCTGAAACGTTCATCAATAAATTTGAAAACAGTATTCTTTACGATACTCCAAGTAGAATCACTTGTTGAAGACAACGTTAAAACGTCTTCTTTATCATCGTTTGGTAGCATGATATCAATGATTAAATCAGCTTTACCTGACTGAATCCAGTTGGATTTAGAACATTCGTCGTTATAAAGGTACGATAAATCCAGTTGATCAACATGTAATCTAGTAACTTTCTTCCATGGTTCATTGTCATCAGTATCATCAATTAATTTAGAAGGCAAAATTGGCACGTTTGAGTTTAACCCAATTGCTGGTTTTTGAAACTCAGGTCTTGGAGATTGTGGATATTCATCTAATGCACTAAAATGCGCCAATTGATTTTGTCTCTTGTGTAAAGTGAACAATGAACCGTTCAATGATCCTGATAATGAGGAAGCATTTAAAAAATCATAGGTAATCCAATTACGACGAAGTTTATCCAACGCACATGTAAAGATGTGAAGTTCAATAGTTTTAGCATTGTCATTAACAGGCATCAATTCACCGTCTTTTGATAGGATATTTTTAGTTGTTTTAACTGAAACTTTTAAATTTTTAATTTTGAACTTCTCAAATTCATAATTTTCAGGGAATGATTCATCAATCAAACATTCAACGCCTCCTCTATCTAAAATTTTGCCATCATCATTTTTGGATAAAACTGTCTTGTATAGATTGAAATCCCCAGTGACACCATTCAATGAAACGTCTTTAATTAAACCTTTACCATCTAGCCATTTTTTGAAAGATAGAGTTAAACTAATTGTGTCAATTTTGAAATCGTAAGCAACTCTTGGAGAGCCGTCACCAAGGGATAAAACAGTAGATGGTGATGATGATCTAACCAATAAATTTTTGAATTGAATGGCGCCATCTTTCCATTCTGCTTTGAAATCAGATTCATTTGAAGGTTCAACGCATAATTTATTATCAAAAGTTATCAATTTTTCCAAAATCCACTTATTGCTGATTGTTTGTCCATCACCGTTTGATAAAAGATTGATTAGGTATATTATCAATCCAACAAAAGTTGTTGTACCGATAAGAATCCATATGACGTTCCCCATCAATATCCATGATAAAAATGCTGATAATTCATCGATATTAAAAGGTCTATTTGAACGAAGTAAGAACCATTTCAGTTTTAAGCTGAACGTTTGTAATAAATTTCTGGTTGGTGTATATTTGGATAAAAATTCTTGTCTTTTCAATTTATTTGGAGAAGGAGCTGGTGGTGGGGAAGATGAGTTTTCATTTTTGGAACTATAATGTCTTCTGAATGACGTTTTCTTAGCGCCTATGTTATATATACAGGATTTATGCAAAAGGGAATTATAGAAAGTTGATCCTAATAAAATGCTAGAAGTTTTTGTTGAGTAGCTTCTGACTCCAACTATGCTGTTATGATTACTATGATGGTTTTTTATATTATTACACTGGTTAATTTTGTTGGATGATCTGGATGCTAAGGATAATAAAGATGCTGAAGTATGTAAATTTTGGTATGATTTGAAAAAGCTGTTTGATTTTAATGGTAGATTAACCCCCAGTGTATTAAAATGGTGGTAATATCGAATTGAACCAATGGGGTTCTTCAATAGGCGAAAGGACCACCGGGATAGTTTGAAGGCTTTGGGAGACATCCTTTTTGTATAAGAGTGTGTTTGTGTGTCAACCTTCTAAAATGTATAAATAAATGAAGTTTGACCTGGGTTTATTTTGGATGTGATTTGTAGAGGGAGTAGAAGGTAATTGCAAAAGCAAACAAACAAGTAAAAAGGCCGGAGTGTCTGATTAAAGAGTGATCAAATTCCCTTCTTTGTATGGAGTGAAAAAAGTTAGAAAACTAAAAAAAAAAAAAATAAAGAGCAAATCGGCGCATCTTAAAGAGAAAACTTTGTCCCGTCGATCGACTTTAACAACTTATTCAATTGTAGACATTGGTGCTGTATAGACACTCCTAACCGATGATAAAATATTTATTTAATGTGATTGTTTGATTATGTAATGATAGAATAGAGATGCGGAAACATGAAAATAGATGGGGATGTGTAAAACCTAGCCCTAGTTTCCTTCTTATCTGTTTGTTCATTTATCTATTCCTTTTTTTTTTTAACGTTTATTTTCTAATTTATTCCAATTGTATAATCTGATGACACTATAATATACAGCAATCAATGAGTCAATTAATTTCACGAAGTGCCATACAGCAAATTGACCGGTTTGACGAACAGAGTATTGATCTGGATTCAAACCTTGATCGGTCAATTAGCAGGAACACCACATCCCAAACTTTCAACCCTCAATCCCCTAAGTCACAATATAGATTATGACTTGTTAGACATTTGTATAACTGAAACTTTACAACCTGGCAGTAAATGGAGAATTGCCCTTTCAGGTGACCCTGGGATTGATAAAGAGACTACCATTTGACACAGAATAGGAACCTGCCAATCACTATTCAAGCTGTATCAAGATTGGGTAACCACGATGATGGTATACATCTACAAGATATTGCCACACCCACACCAAGCCAAACACTTTCATACGTTTCTGTGCCCAAAAGAAGACAATCCTCTTCTTCCGAATCTTTTCAAACACCACCTCCTCTATCTATCGCTAAGGCTGAAAATCAACCAGCCCCTAACCCAATTAATTGTCAATAATATAAATTATACCCTGCTAGCACAAATTCCCCCTTCTGCACCTACCCATCTACATTGAACAAAATCCTTAACACTTTCCAAGCAATCCGTGACAACATTTCAGGTAACTCATTTTGGCTCCCAATTATATATTCAGAGAAGTTTGTTATTCAGTGATACGATCGGCTATCTTTTCTAATATACTGTTCCTGGTTATAATAACAGAAACAGCACTTTTAACGTATCAAATGTGGGGTTATATTGGATAGGCAGCTTAAGATGCGCGGTCGTGATGGAAATTTGACACTCAATTCAACAAGTCGTTATTTTATAAAGCCAAAACCTTCGAAAGCTAAATCCAATCCAGCTGTTACTGTATATTTAAGAACCCCTGGAAATGTTATGGATTTTGTTGGTATTGTTTCATTTGCTATTTCTACTGTATTAGGATTGAAAGGTGTGGAAGCAAGACTTAATTTTTTTCTGTTTCGTTCGTTAATGTGTATCAAGGTGCTAAGACTTTGTAACCTTACTGAAGGATCTCGTACAGTGCAACGAGCAATCCACCATTCATTGCCTGTTTTATCCAGAATTGCTCTGATTTTAACATGTATGATGATTTGGTTTCCAGTTATATCAGTTCAATCATTTGCAGTGAGTATGCGTAAGAAATGTGTTTGGTTTAATGATGATTCTAATAAATTTGTGGAAACAAAACAGTTATGTGGAGGCTGGCTCTCTTCATCACACGAAAAAATGCCTCCAGCATTAGCAGAATACTATATCGAACATCAATCGTTCAATAATTGATATTATGAATCTATTCTTTAGAATAGATCTGCCGTTGTAATATCATCAGTTCCAGCTAAAGGTTTTATTTGTCCGCTGAATTCGATGTGTCTCTATGGTCAGAACCCAAACAACGATACCTTGAGTTTTGACAACTTCTGGAATTCTTTGCACATTAATTGTGTTATTTTATCGAGTAACACTTTCACTGACCTGATGTAAAGATTAATTGATGCTACTTCTATTAGTGAAGCTGCAATGTTTTTTTATCGTTGTAAGTCTGGTACTTTCAATCTGGATGACAAATATCTTAGGTGCCAGTATTGTTGATACCATGAGTATTACTGAAGAAGAGGATAACGAAAGAAGTAAACAAAAGCTTCTCAGACTAGAAAGAATTAGTAAAGGGGAAGAAGTTCATAGAAGTTTAAATGGTGTTTTGAAGTTGAGATCACTAGCTGAAACCGTTTGGGAATGTTTTGTACTATTCTAATTGCTGTTGAAATTATTATTATGGCAACAAATCAGTCTTCAGAAGGTATCAGAGATTATATTTTTATATATTCTACAATCACAACGGCTATCTTGGTTCTTGATGTTATAATACGATTATCAATCTACCGTTTAGAGTTCTTCAAATATCGTTTGAATATTATTGATTTTTGGCTTGCTATTGTAAACCCATTCATCTTGATTCCTCAAATTCGAGTGGACCATTCTTCATTATATGGATGGTTGATTTTTTTCAATTGATTAGAATTTATAGACCAATGATTTCAGTTCCATCCATTAGAAACGTTTGGCAAGCTATTTTAGGTAATTCAATGGATTTGTTTCACTTGTTTGCATTTGCTATACTACTGATTTTTTTCAATCAGTATCATTTATGCAAGATTCTTTGAAGGGATAATATCTGACCCTAATGACATTCAAAATAATTTATCAACTATGTCTAGTTTGTCAAACGTTATAATGGGATTGTACATTGTTTTAACTTCGAAAAATTGGACTGATGTTGTTTATTTGACCCTGGCAAAGGCAACTAATACCGGTACAAGGGTTTTTATATTTCTTTATCTCTCGTTTTGGTTTTGTTTTGCAAACTTACTTATTGTTAACATTTTCTTGTCCCTTATAACTGCTAATCTGTTAAAAACAACAGAAGCTGGACAAAAATGGCATCAGGTTATAAGCTTCCTTATGAAGACTCGAAAGATCAATACCAGAGAGTCTGAGCATTTTGCTATCTTTGATAAAGTTTATAATGCCACCGGTGCATATTTTTCAACTGGGTCATTAACATTCAAAGTAATGAAGATATAACCAAAATTTTCAATATTGATAGAATCAATCAAGTAGTAACTAGTAACCCAGATTTGTCCTCGTACCTTAAGAGACTCAAATATCCACTGTCAACCTTTCAAAAATTGCAAATTAGGCTAACATACCATATTAGATCGGCTTTTCATAGATATTCCCTAATTAGATTCTATGATTTGTTTTGTTTTGAAGGCACACGTTTATTTCACTATGACGGCACTGTTGAGTCCGGTTTTGCACAAGAGAATGAAAGTTTCAAAACCAGAGAAGAGTTTTTGAGGTTACATCCAATGTTCAACACTACTTTGTTCATTTTTAAATCAACTAATAAATTTAGAAGGTTCTGTCAGTTGATCGTTCCTAATTTCCATGGTAAAAGATACGGTGGTGATATGGAGAAATACATCGCAGGTACAAGTATATTGAAATCTGATTGTTCTCATCTGCCATCCACATTATTTGAAGTTTTAGTCACTACAATCACTATCGTTATGATTGTATTAACTTGTGTCATGAGTCCTATGTACTGGAAAGATCATGGCTATAAAATTGGAGAACGGAATTTGAATATATCTTTGGATCTTTTCTTCTCGACCTTTTTCACCGTCGAAGTTCTGTTGCATGCTATTGCAGATGGTTTCGTCTTTACACCTAGTGCATTTTTAATGGACAAATGGGGTGTTATTACAATTTTCACACTTATTACAATGTGGATTGATTTTGGTATTGAATTAACCGGTCAGAGCGATGCCGCTAGAGTCATCAAAGGTATGAAATCATTTAGAGCGTTAAGATTATTGAGCGTCAGTAAACTAACAAGAGATACTTTTGATTCCACTATTATTTCTGGATTCCAGTCCATGATTAGCGCAGCTGTTACATCCATTACACTTTTGATCCCATTTGCCATTTGGGGTGTTAATATTTTATCTGGACGTTTAAATAGTTGTAATGATGTGATATGAATAAGGATTATTGTTTCGGTGATTATATCAATCCTGGTGTTACTGCTGGTGACTTCAATATAATGGCACCCCATGCATACATCCAAAACTCTTTTAGTTTTGATAGTTTCAGAAATGGCATGAGTACTTTGTTTCGAACTACTTCCATCGAAGGTTGGACTAGTTTGTTGTATGATGCTATGAGGGCCAGTGGCGTTGGTATTAGACCTATCTATCAGAAATTTTCAATTAATGTTTTGTTTGTGATTGGGTTTAATGTTATTTCAACCTTATTCATCTTAAACGTTTTCTTGTCAGAGATTATTAAAGTTTATTCTAGAAAAACTGGTGTTGCTTATTTAACAGATTATCAAATTGGTTGGGATGGTTACAAAAATATTGTTAAATCAATGGCACCTGATATCGCATACCAGCCCCAATTTAATACTTTTGAAACATACCTTCATAACATCTTTGTTAAACCAGTTGGAGTTGCTAAATTTATTAATGTTTTGGCATACACTGCATTGGCGGCAGCGCTGTTATATGATGATAGAACCGATGCAGGTATATATTACAAGAATATTTCAATTCTTGTCTGTCTTGTGTTTTTGCTGTTGCATCATCTTGCTATATTTTTTTATGGTTCGAAGGAAGAAGGTGGTAATCAATTCAAAAGGTATGCTACTGTCATCACGTGTGTGGTTTGCGTTATTCTTGGCTGTGTGAACTTTGAGTTTTCCTTTGATAACAAGTATCATATGAAGTTGAGTGAAAGAACCTCAGATACTGTTCAAAAAGTCTTACTTTGTTTCTTGTTTACATTCTTACCTAGAATGTCACCAAGGCTATATACATCCATGAGATTTTCAATCATGGCTAGTAAGCAATGCATTTCCTTATTGTTTATTTGGTTCGTTTTTTTCCTTGTTTTTGCAATAGGTTTCAATCAAACGTTTGGCTTAACTAAATACGGTGAGAATTCAACAGCTGTCTTGAACTGCAGAAATATTACAAATTGCTCGTTGCTTTTGTTTACTGCCAGTTTTGGTGAGAGTTGGAATACTAAAATGACTGATTACTTTTTAGAAGAACCGTTCTGTAATACGGATGCACTTGGTTATTCAGATTGTGGTAGTAAATGGCAAGCATATCTATATTTCTTATCTTGGAACATTCTATCAATGTATTTGTTAATGAACGTTTTTATTTCTATTGTTGTTGAAGCATTTATGATTATATATCATGATGATCCTGTTGCACAAATGAAGTTTAATTCAACCGTTGATAAATTTAAGAAAGTTTGGAAAATGTTTGATCCTGAAGGTTGTGGGTTTGTTGAATTTTCATGCTTGGATAAATTTTTGTGAGAGCTGGAAAAGAATAGAGTTTTTGTTCATGATGAAATTACGTTCAAGTCAATCCTTCAAAAACAATTTAAAGAAGAAGTTAATGAAAAGGCAATAAGTGAAAAACCTGTTGGTGGTAAGGTTCGTCCTTTCCAATTCAACGTTACATTGGTTTTGGTGGCTTACTATATTTACTTTTCAGGTGAAAAACATTATTGGAGAACGTTTGAAGATTATCTATGGAGGTTATATTTACAAAAATATTATTCGATAACTTACGATGACTCAGGTAGGCTTGTAATGGCACGAAGTGGTACTGGGGGAGAGGGAGGAACTGAAGGTAGTATTATCAGTAGACCAGGTCCTTCCATACTGATGAGAAGAGGAAGCGACGAAAAATACAGGCAAACATCAACATATGGAGCTGGCTCGAAATTTGTTGATGGAAATACACCAAGACGTGGATTCACAGAACCTGATTTAGAGTTTTTGGACAAGAATTATGCAACATTACGTGAAATGGAAATATCAAAGGGTAGTACTGTTGAGACGACAACAAAGGTTCTAGAGTGAAGCCAGTAGTAGATTGAATGTTCCTATTAGCTCAGCTAGAGATTCGAACTGTAGTGATGATGATGCTTCAAGCATTGATAGTGACAGAGACAATGGTGGTCGTATTCGTCGTACACCTGCCCTTGTTCGTCCTACTGTTTTATAAAATGTTACGGTTGTTTTATTTATTTAAGTACTTTCTGTTTTGTTTTTCCTGGTTTTGTTGTTATCCCTATTGGGGTTATATTTATTATACTTCTACCATTTTGTAATTTTCAAATTAGTTTTTAAGGTTACGTTTTTGAATAACGGAATATCTAAATGTAGTGTATTTTCAATTATAACAACAAAAGAGTATAGAGTCATAACATTATTTTTTTGACTGGTATTCCATTAGTTATGCTCAAATGATTAAATGATACTTGAATATGTAAAATCTCAGTGGATAAACCAGAAATAGATCTGCAAAATGTTGCACAGCCCTAAATCTTAGTTTTTTATCTTTAGTATATACAACCAGACACATATAGGTTGTATGGAGAAGAAGTTGATAAACCTAGCTCTAATTCAAAACAGTATTAGGACAAAAAGTATAAAAAACTTGATTATTTATTGAACAATGACGAGCGAACAGAAAAATACAGGAGATCAAAAGATTAAATACGTCATTAAGAAACAGAGTAAGCCAAAAAACACACAGCAGTCCGTCTCACCAGGAAAGCGAATCGTCTTGATATCAAAAGCTCTTTCCAAACTACTCAGACATCAAGCAGTTAAAGAGAACTTGACCATAGATTCCAAAGGTTTTGTCCCAGTGACTGAGATACTAAGGCATAAACTGTTGAAGTCATTTAAATGCACAATAGATGAGTTGTTTACGGTTGTTAACGATAACGACAAGAAGCGGTTCAAAATTGTTATTCGTGGAAAACCTGTAACTGGTTCAGATGATAAAAAAAGTGATCACGACAGGGAAGTTGTTGAATATGAAGGCAGTGCTGATGTTTCCGAATACTATATATGTGCATTACAAGGGCATTCCATTAAAGCAGTTGATGATTCGTATGGGATGAAACTGTTGGATGCTGATTCTCTACCAAGTATTATTGTTCATGGGACGTACAACCGGTTTTTGAAAGGGATTAAAGAATCAGGAGGATTGTCCAAGATGAGGAGGAACCATGTCCATTTTGCAGAAGGGTTACCTAATTGGTTGAAAGAGAAGAGAATGAGGAACGTTACGAATTTGAAGGGGATAGAAGACGCTGATGAGAATGATACGGTTGTTGTTAGCGGGATGAGAAAGAATTGTGAAGTTTTGATTTATTTGAACGTGGACTTGATTAAAAGTAGTGGGCTCAAATTTTACAGAAGTGACAATGGTGTTATTTTGACTGAAGGTGATAAAAATGGTGTTGTTGGAGTAGAGTACTTTGGTAAAGTTACTGATTTACTAGGAATGGATATAGGTTTTTGATATAGAATAGAATAGGATAAACAAATACAATGGCTTAAGAGAATATTATAAGACGAGTAAAAACTAGTTATTTTTTCTTGAGGTATCAGTATCCAGTTGACTCATGGCTTGTGATTTATCAAGAACAATCTGAGAAGCTTCACCAATGACAGCATCTTCTGCATCAACTAATTCATTTTCATCCAAATTACTTTTTGGACCCTTATAGTTCTTATGTGCATAAGCGTAATACCAAACGAAGGTTAACAGTAGACTGCCAAAAAAGACTAAAGTAGTCCAGTTCATGACATCTGGCTCATTTGACTTGTTATATTGTGGGAAACATAAGAATGGAATCATAGCTAGAACAAATGCACAAGAGATACCACCACAAACATATGTAAATCTACCCAAATTAAAGGGACCTGGAACAAAAGTGTTTCTTGCTGTAGTAATTCTAAAAAACACTGGAGTAACAAATGAAATCATGGCACCTATGGCACCGACTGAGAAAGTTGCGTCAATTGCTGTTGAACCGGCAAATATCAATAATAAAAGCAGTTCACCAACAATGAATGAGAAAACTGCTGCATTAACTGGAGTTTCCGTTAGTGAGTGAATTTTCTTTAATGAGTTGGAGAATGGAAGACATCCATCTCTAGAGTATGAGTAAATAGATCTGGAAGCTGCAATTTGACAACCAACTGCCATGGTCAATGAAGTGAAAACAGTTAGTGCCGTTGCAGCAATAACCATATTATGAGACATGACTTGAGATAAATAACTGACAAATGGTTGGCCCAAGTAATCATTAACCGCCAGGTCAATGTCAACGATAGTGTAAGCCATGACCAATTGAAACACAAATCCAATGGTACCACCAACGATACTGGTTAAAACTAATGCTCTAGCTGGGACAATGTCAGGTCTTAAGCATTCATCAGCAACTTTGATTGCTGAATCCAAACCGGATTGTGCCCATAAATAAGACATGAATGACATCATGATAGCGACACCGGATGGCCACTCTGTTAAGTTCGTTAAAGCCCAAGCCCTTTCGTTGGAGTTGAATTTTGGAAGTCCTTGTAATTCACGTTCCTTCCCAACAACCATCATGATCCAAATGATGAATAAGAAAATAATGTTTGTGATAGTCGATAATAATGTGAAGAAAGCTAATGATTTGGTAGGTAAGCATGTCACAAACGTGGAAACTAGTGCAATGGCACTCGACAATAAATACAACAGCCAGTTACTCGGAGTGTATGAAGGCTCTTGTAATGATTTCAAAGCTAATATCATGGATGCCATACCGTAAGCTGTTGAAGGTGTTGACGTTAGTTGAACCAATAAGTTTGACCAAGCAACCATCCAAGACGTTATAACTTTATATTTTTGCGGTGCTAATATGTATGTAGAATAGTATAAGGCATTTGAAGAACAGAATGAACTTGAAATTTCAGCCATACTCAAACTCAACAAAACGATAAACAGTGAAGCTATCAACCAAGCGTAAGTTATACCTGCATTACCAGAGTATGCTAATGAATACCAAATTGTTGATGCAATGGATGGTAAAAGGCCAAGAACGGAGAATGCAACTGAAAAAGTGCAAAGAGAGAAAACTCTCTTCTCATTTCTTGCTTGTAACCCAGCGCCAGTAAATTAGCTTCATCCCTTTTAACCTCATGTTCTAAAACTATAACTTTTGATCTATTCGAAAGAATTGATTGAACTTGGAGGTGGTCGATAGAAATCACAGTGGCTCCTGCATTGGAAGTGTATATTGGGCTTGCTGTATCTGAATCCATTCTCTTTTGTTTTAATTTTTATAACTCTTTGTGATTAATATCAAACTGTTTCTTAGTGAGCTAGTGAGGGGTCCGACCAATCACTAGCTGATGTTCAAGATTCAAAATAGTTGAATAGCAATGTCAATATTTATATATCCCAACAACAGCTCTGGGAAGAACTCTTCTTGCACCAAGAATTGTGTATGTGTGTGATTTGATAAAGATATGCCTTTTTAGATGACACCTCCCACTTACAATTAAGGAAACCTCCACGGCAGTAAAAACACAGCTGTTGTGATATTATCTGTGTGATACACGACTTGTGTAATGTGTGGCGCGGTAGATTCTGAAAGTTTCGTTGAGCGTACAGATTTAATCTCTGAAAGTTAGTTTTCCAGAGCTACACTGTACTTGAAGGTATATATATAAGTTGGTGAGAGTGTTTTTACTCTGAAACTTTCTATACCACATAGTTCTTTATGTTCTTCTTCTTGTTCTCTTCTCTCTCTAATCAAGTTTAATCAAGTTTATAGGTTTTCACTGTTCAATCAGAATTATACATTTTTCTATTACATTATAGAACCTGGTTTATGGTTCGTCATAGGCTGTTAATTATTTATAGTCACTATGGTTGTCCATCAAGGTAGTCATTCTCTTTAACATCGTCTTCCTACAGCATATAATGACATTTTAACTTCTGTACTTCAATAGAACGTATTCCAGATTTTTCACACTATGGAAGAAATTGGTCAAAATTTTAGGAAGTGATGCTGAATAAGCGATGGACTTTCCCTTTTCGTCTTAGCTGTGAGAATATGCTAAAATGTTCAAGTGCATAATGTCACGTGATTAACTCGACAACGTCGACGAATCCAATAATGAATCTATGAAGAATTTTATCCTCTTATAAATCATATTTCCTGCTAA
>JAKTPI010000142.1:0-17292 GCA_030557545.1 Ogataea salicorniae
GAACCATTGAAAAGGGTGAAGAGATTAAAAAATCATTGTTGGAAACCAACCAACAAGATCAATTCTCATACGAAGTTATCCCTGACCTTGTTAAAGAAGATGCTTTTTACAAAGCATTACAAAATCATCCTGATGTGACTGTCTTTTTACACACTGCTTCTCCGTTCACTACCGACGTTAAAGACACTGAAAAGGATATGCTATTACCTGCTCTTGATGGTTCCAAAAACGCTTTAAATGCAGTCAAGAAGTATGCACCACAATTAACAAACTTTGTTTGCACTTCGTCAATTCTTGCAGCAGTCGGCATGGAAAGTTTAAACAACCCTGATTTAACTGTGGATGAACGTTCCTGGAATCCAGTCACTTGGGAAGAAGCTAAGGCTGACGCCTTACACTCTTATTCTGCTTCCAAAACGTTTGCTGAACGTGCCGTTTGGGATTTTGTTGAAACTGAAAAGCCTAATTTCGTCGTTAATACCGTTTTACCAACTGTTACTTTCGGCCCACAAGCTTTCCAAGTTAAGGATACGTTGAACTTATCTGCTGGTCTCTCTGCTCAATTATTGAGACTTTCTCCAGACAGTGACATTCCTGAATTTAATGGGAACTTTATTGACGTTAGAGATGTTGCTAAAGCTCATATTTCTGCATTTGAAAACAAGAATATTGAAAATAAGAGACTTATTTTAAGTAGTTCCAATTTCACTCTCCAACTGGTTCTTGATATCATTAGAAATAAATTCCCTGAGTTACAATCAAGTTTACCAGTTGGTGATCCAAACAAGACTGCTTCATTTACATCTATCGATAATTCAAAGACTAAAGAGTTGTTAGGTTGGGAATTCAAAGATCTTGAAACAGCCATTGTTGATGCAACTGGCCAAATCTTGAGAGCAAGAAGTGCTTAATGAGTAATTATCAAACATTGGTTTGTACTATTTTTTTACAATAAATATTTGTTCTGTCTTTTATATATATAAACTTTTTTCATAAAACATCAATTAAAATAACGTTTTTTTTTAACTTAAACTGTAGCACTCTTTTTCTATCGTTTGTTGTTTGATAAAATGGGATTCTTGTTAACTTTTTTTTTTTTTCATTGCAAATTTGCGAAATGCACACAACTAGATTTATTTAATTGTGCTATTATATATATAAATAACCTTTGTCTACTGTTCAACGTAATAGAATAACTGCAAATTAGAAGAATAACAAGAACATTTGACGAGTAGAAAAATGTCTGATTTCATATTTGCTCCTCCACCTCCACCACCTAGTGAAGCTCCTGCAACAAAAGGACCACCACAACAAACAACTTCAACAGATCAACAGCCGACTCCAAATCTAACTCCAAATCTAACTCCAAACCTACCAAGCATACCTCCTAACCCTAATGCAAACTCAAATCCCAACGCAAACGCAAACAAAAAGAACAAAAACAGAAGTAGGAATAAAAAGAAAAAGGCACCAAGTGCTTTAAACAATGCAAATTTGAACAATCCAAACAATCCACATCATCAACTAGCATTAGCAAAAGGTGAAATACCACTACAAGTGGAAAGTAAAAAGAGACCAATGGAAAATAATGGTGGTAATACCAATCCAAATAAAAAAAAGAAACCTAATGGGAATGGATCATTACCACAGTTACCACCTAAACCAACACAATCATCAACTTCTCAAGTGGTGGAACTATTTCCTGGTTTGCCTGTAGTTTTACCACTCGAACAAGAAGTCACGGAACCCGCAACAATCATTACTACTCAACAATCTAATATTGAGCACGATAATTCTGAGGATGAAGATGGTGATGCGCCACCAGTTGAAGAATTGTCAGCCAAACGCCAACCAAATAAAGCCAAAGCAAAAACTGCTGACTCAGACAACGACGATAACGACTTGGACATTTCTGACGATGAATTCAGTCTAGCATCCAAAATGGTTCCTATTCAAGGGACGAACATTGTTTTAGAAACAGACGAAGATATCAAGAAATGGATTGAGGAACGACAAAAAAGAACTTGTATTAAAACTACCATATTTGAAAATTGTAAACAAAAAAAATTACGTATGTATTAGTCATTTCTACTGTAATTGATAAATTTGATCAGAGCCTTGATAATCAGGGATCTCAATATCCCATTTACCTGCAATTTCATCATTTATAAATCTACCTCCAACAAAATGTTTTGAATTTTTGTTCAATTTCAACGTACATGGTTTAGGGGCCGTTAATGAAACCAAAAGATCTGGTTGATAATTTTTGATTTCATTCAGAACAGGTCCATCATTAACATCCCAACCAGAAGGTATATCAACTGCAATCACCTTTTTACCGAAATCATTTTGATATTTCAACATTTCCAAAAGTATGGAATCAAAAGGTGCTCTCATTGGTGGTCTGAACGAAAATCCAAATATGGCATCAACTATCAAATCACAAATCTTCAATTCATTACTCAAATTCTCCACCTGTATAAATTCAACTTTGAATAATTTCAATTGAGTAATTAGGTTATCATAGATTAATTTATTTGTCTTCTTAGGTAGTAACACCTTAACGTTATAATTAAACAACTTCATATGTCTAGCAGCAACCAACCCATCACCTCCATTGTTACCAGGTCCACATAAAATTAAACAATTCTTGTTGTTTTTAATCGTTGGTGGGTAAACTTTATGAATCGATTGTGCCACCGATAAACCAGCTAGTTCCATCAATTGATCAATTGAAAATCCACATGTTGACATCAATTCTTTGTCTAATAAAGCTGCATTTTTTGCTGTTATAACTTTCAACGACATTACTCAGTTGTATTTTAGTTATAATTGTAGATTTTATGGTATGCTATGGGCAGTTTTATTGTATCCACTGTAGGGAATAGGGAACAAACAGTAGCCAATTCAATTCACCTTCAAGTCACCCTTTATATATACCTGTATATAGTGTATCAATCACCCCACAGAAACAAAATATAACCCTCTGTTCGGTCGATCGACTTTAAGGCACAGCATCCAGATGTAGTAACTTTCTGCGTCAATAATTTTGGTCGTGGTTTTGTGCAAATAATACCGAAACACGTAATTTTGTTTGGAATGTGAATTTGATCCAAGTTTGAACTTTTGATTTGGATAAGTATAGGTTCATCTATATATTCAGAGTGGTGTTTGTTTTGATAAGAAAATTGTGATTTTATAGCATTGAATTCAAATAAAGTAATCCTCTCGTTTCAAGAAATAGAATAAAAGAGACATAATGTCTAATAGAAATTCGTCTGCTTTGTTGAGACGTCAAAAGGATTTGAAACGTGGTATTCGTTTTACAATGATGGTTTGTGGTTGTTCTGGAACTGGTAAAACAACTTTTATCAACTCAATCTTAGATCAGAATTTGTTACCACATAGATTCCAATATGATCAATTACAACCTCAAAACACAGTTCCAAAAACAATTACATTTGCTAATTTGAGTGGTGTTGTCACTGATGCTGCTGATTATGAAAAAATATTCGATCCTTCAATTTCAAACCAAGAACCTGGTATTGCAATCACTGAAACTTCTGTTGAAATTTTGGATGAAGATGACTCAAAGTTGTTATTAACTATTATTGATACACCTGGTTTTGGTGATAACTTAAATAACGAAGTTTGTACCACTGAAATTATTCATTTCTTAGAACAACAATTTGATTTGGTTTTAGGTGAAGAAACAAGAGTTAGAAGAAACCCAAGATTTGAAGATACAAGAGTTCACGTTTGTCTTTATTTTATTACACCAACCGGTCATAGTTTGAGAGAGTTGGATGTTGAAACAATGAAAAGTTTATCTAAATACGTTAACGTTATTCCAGTCATCGGTAGAGCTGATTCATTTACTAGAACTGAATTAATCAATTTTAAAAGAAATATTATACAAGATATCGAAAAATACAACATTCCAATTTTCCAATTCACTTATGATGAAGAAGATGATGATGAAGTTATTGAAGAGAATCAATATTTATCACAATTACAACCATTTGCCATCATTTCATCCGATGAAGAAGCAGAAGTCAATGGTGTTAAAACAAGAGTTAGAAGTTATCCATGGGGTTCTATTGATATCAACGATACAACTTACTCGGATTTTGCAATTTTAAAATCAGTCTTGTTAGGTTCTCATTTACAAGATTTAAAGGATATTACACACGATTTCTTATATGAAAGTTATAGAACTGAAAAATTGATGAGTGTTTCTGAATTGGAAGAATTAAACGAAGATGGTACTCAAGGATTTGCAATGAAATCAGAACCACCTTCTATGTCTAATTTGGCACATATTGCAAATTCAAAATCAATGGCCAAATTTGAAACTATGAATTCTCCTCATCCAATTAATAATGAAAGAAAATCATCAATGGATTCAAGTTCAACTACTAAAGTTGTGAAAGACACAGAATCATTACATTCTAAAATGAGCGAACTAACTATGAACAATAACACTAACAGCGCAGACAAATCCGTTACTCAAAATAGATCAATGTTAATAAATGACGATGCCGCTTTAACAGTTGAAAAAACTGAAGCTCCTGATATTCTAACTCCAAAGCATGCTGAATCCAATTATTCATTCCAAAATGATCATGAATTGAAATCGATGACAGAAGAAAAAGATTTACCAGCTCCAACTCGAATGAGTAATAGTAGAATCCCATCAAATGCTTCCACTCCTGTCACCACTCCAAGAATCCCACATTCACCTTCAGTTTCTTCCCAATTCTCTAATTCTCCATCTGTTAATGCAAAGCAACTGAGAAAAATCAGTGAAACCATACCATATTTATTGAAACACGATACGTTAGTTTCAAAACAACAAAAGCTTGAAGAGATGGAAAAGAAATCTGCCATTGAATTATCGAAGAGAGCCGCTGATCTAGAAAAGAAAGCAATGGAATTGAAACAAAGAGAGAAAAAGTTGAAGGAACAACTAGCTAGAAAAGATGAGCTAGAAAGGAAATTGAATGCATCTACAATATCATCTGAAATTAACGGTAATTCAACTACTGTTGGTGATACTGAAGAATCTGTTAAAGAAGATGATGCTAGCTTTGTTGCTGGTGATGATGAGAACGAAAACGAGAAATATGTTGATTCAAGATCATAACAAGCCTATATATCCCCCACCCCTAACATTCTCCTCTTCTTCTTCCTCCCTTTATAGTATATATATTATATATTGTCTGTATATATGCGTATGATTATGATCTTTACGTTTTTTTATATGCTTTCAATTTCCTTATTCGTTTGCTTCAATCCATACCCGACTCGTTGGTAATGACATTTATCAAACCAATAAATAAACCAGTATATATTCAAAACCCGAAATAAAGATCCGTCGTCGATCGACGCCAATTTCTGGACAACGCGTTTTTTCGGCTCAAAACCGTTCATCATGGGGGGGCATCACTCAAGCAATTAATCAAATAAAACCATAACGATGGAATGGTCGTTTTGTTTATGTATACATTGTATTGCATTACATCTTGTTTGAATCTTCTGAAAGGTAACATATTATATTGTTACGATATACACATTCAAAGATTTCTGTTCCATATTTTATTTGTACTATTATTCCACTTCAACAAACGTTTCAATTCCAACAGTATCGGTTCCTTCTCCAGCACCCTGAAATTTCATATTGAAAAGTAATAAAGCATATAATATATAGTATATACCCACATACCTTAATACATTTAGAAAGAGATTGGTCAAGCAGCTAAGATCAAGAACAACTACAGAAATCAAAATATTAAAAAAAAAGCTGATCAATTATTCACATTAGTTGAAAGTAGTAAAATCAACTGGTTTGACATAAAGCTACATACCTCACAGGAATCTAGATTTGCCCCACATTACAACAACATCAAAATATCAGCTTACGTGAATAACTCCACAAATTTACTTTTATTAATACATTCCCACATTAACATTGATGAATATTTAAAATATGAGTATGGATTTAGTTCAATCAACAGCTCCAAGAAGAGTCAAAGTTTACACATTAGAAGGTGAAAAATGGATAGATAGAGGAACAGGTTACTGTTCAGGAGAGGTTGAAGGCGGACCACATTTTATAGTGAGGAATGAAAACGATACCTCTGAGACTCTATTAAAGGCCACCATTGAAGGTAATACCCAATATCAGAGACAGCAAGATACCTTAATTGTTTGGACTGATAGTGAAGGTAATGACTATGCACTTTCTTTCCAAGAACCTGAAGGATGCCTTTCTCTGTGTGAATTCTTGATTAATATACAGCATAACATTGAACCAAATATTTCATTGGTGGCAGTTATATCAAATGGTCAAGATGGTGAAATAACGGAAGTTATTGCAGGTCCTGTTCCTGAGCCATGTTTTCCTACAGATGAAAATTTACCAGAAGTTCTAGATTTATTAAATCAAGGTTCTAAATCAAATAAATTTAGAGAAACCTTATTGGAATTTATTGAAAATAAAGAATATTTGGCCAAGCTAATCGAAACTTTTGAAAGAAATGAAAAGAATAAAAATTTGGGTAATTTGTATTTCCTATGTGATATAATCAAAACATTAGTTTTTTATAATGATCAAACGATTTTTGAAACTTTCTTAGGAGATGAAGTTATCATTGGAATCATTGGAATGTTGGAATATGATCCAGAATTTCCAAATTTGAAAAGTAACAACAGAGAATACCTGATTGAAAGAACAAATTTCAAAGAAGTTATACCCATTACTGATGATGAAGTCAAACAATTGATCAAAAGAACTTTTAGATTGCAATTTTTGAAAGATGTGGTATTGGCTAGATTTTTGGATGATGTGACATTCAACTGTATATCGACAATGATTCACTTGAACGAAGAAGTTATTTTAAAATTTATCAAAGAGGACAACGATTTCTTAAATGATTTATTTGCATTGTATAATAGTGAAACAAGTGGTCACATTTTGGATAAGCAAAGACCAGGTATCCAATTAATTCATCAGTTTGTTTTAATAGCTAAAAGGTTTACGCAGTTACCAAGAACGGATTTTTATAAAGCACTAATCGATAAAGGTTTATTCAAAATGATTCAGTTTGCATTCAAAGATAGTTTGACAGAGAGTAGGATACTGGCAACAGAGATCGTCGTTTCGATAATAGAACACGATGTTTTGTTGTTCAACAATAAAGAAGTTGATAATGGAAATACTGAAGTGGATATGACATTAATGATAATTTTAATTGATGTTCTAATCAATGAATCCAATGTTGGCTTGAAAACACAATCATTTGAGGCATTGAAAGTACTATTAGATCCAGTAAACATTATTCAACCGTCAAGTCCAATGGAATCATCACCTTCAACAAATTCAAGCATTGATGAAAATACAACAAGTAACAACGGTAATGGATATTTGCAATCATTTTATAAAAACGTTGCAACGAAAATGTTTGATTCAATTTTGAAAATTGATAAATTGACACAAAGAAATGATAGTAGAATAAACAAAAATTTGACAATCACTTATTCCAACTTATGTGAGTTATTGAACTTTGCTTCGAAAGAACATGAAAAACCATTAAGTAGGTCATTCATCTTGGAGAATCACTTGTTAGTTGGAATTTCCAAATTGATGCATAAAAGATTTTCGTGTCAATTAAGATTAAGTGCATTGAGATGTTTAAAATCAATTATAATGTTGGATGATGAATTTTATACTAGGTACATCATCCAAAATGATTTATTAAAAGAGTTTATGTTCATGTTGGAAGAAACAAGTAGCTCAAATAACCTTGTGAATTCAACTTGTTTGAATCTATTGAATTTAATCCTAAAAAATAAAAATTTCAGCAACTTCAAGTTATTGAAGAATTACTTGGTTTCAAATTATGGATTTATTTTGAAAACTAATTACTTAGGTAAAGAGTTAGTTTTCAGTGAAACAAAATTGGATGATGGATACGATAGTGAATTGATTGATAGAGATGATTCAATGGGTAATAACGAACAACAAACAACCAACGGAGATAATGATGGTGATGATGATGACGACGACGACGATGGTGATGATGAAGATGCTCAACAAAATAGAGACGTTAGCTTAACTTCACCGGATCCCCCTACAGATGAATACGAAATAAATACAAACAACATTGTTCCTGATATTGGGGATACCGCATCGGCATCGTCTTCATCCAACAATGATGATTACGAATCACATAAATTGATTGATAACTCTCCAAATAGTACAACTACAACCACAACTGCAACAGCAACAGCTACTTCATCAGAGAAACGACTAAGAACGGATGACCATATCGATGAAGTTGATGATGGTTCTAATGGTGATTCTAGTTCATCCTCACCTGAGAAAAGGAAGAAATTGGGTAATATTTTATTAAAAGCAGGTAAGTATATCGGGCTGAATAACGGTAATAATAAAACAGCGACAACCGTTGGTGGTATTGATGGCCATGTCAGTAATGGAAGTTCAAATTCGTCTGATAAATTAGAAGATTAAGAGTGATTGTTGATTATCTATAGTGTATATATATCTTAAGTTGCTTCCCCGCTTATGTGCTTTTAACCTTACATTTTCAAATGTTTGAAATTTTCGTCTGTTTTTTATTTTTTTTTGTCCCTCTTGAATTGAATTTGTGTAATAATTCTGTTATTAATCATCTTTCCATTCCCTTCTCTTCTTTTCTAATACTAATATTCCTTTGAGTTTTCTTTTTTTTTTTGCTTTTTTTTTTGTCTCTTGATGTGATGGGGTTATATGAATGTAATAAACATACTTTATTTGATTGATCTGACTGTGCTAATGAATTTTGTATTTCAACTTGTGATCATTGTTGTATGATTTCTAAATTTTAACTTGTATATTTTACAATTCAAGCTAATTCCTAGCAAAAAATACTTTAATTATAGATAAACTTAAAGAGTCATAACATATTCATTATTAATACAATCGATATTACCAAAACAAGTACATCAAAAACCTAGCATAACTAACTCCTTCAATTTTATTCACCTCACAAAAAGTCACTTCTATTCTTTTTCCCAAAGTGAAGTACTTTTAGGTAACAGTAGCTTGCGTAAACAATTCTGGTCTTTTAGGACACAAAAGACTACACAAAAAAGTACAAACATCTGATCCCTTGGCCCAGTTGGTTAAGGCGTGGTGCTAATAACGCCAAGATCGGCGGTTCGATCCCGCCAGGGATCATTTGACATTTTATTTTTTGTTCTTTTTTGCTTTATTAAATAAAAAGATCTATGTATAATAAACCTTCATACAGATGAATCCATCTTTATTGATTGTGTATATGCTTTTTAGTCCTTGTATTTTTTGAAATAATTGGATATTGTAAAGCAGTTTCCAACTTGAATTAAACAAAAAAGATAACATTATAATAATACTCGGTTATTGTAATATTTTCTTTTTTTTTTTTTGTTTTTTTTATCTGAAAACTAAGTGATGAGGAATACTCTGATACACCAGTATTGGCTGGTAGATAATGAACATCAAAACTATACTTAGTCACACAGATGTAAAGAATTAGTAGATTTACAAAAAATATTCAATAAGATTTATTTCTACATAAAAAACAAAAGGGAGGGAAAAAGAAAGACAAAAATATGTTTGGGGGGGAGGGAAAAGCTATGAAATAATAGTTGGGAACCCATCACTATAATAATCTGGTTTTTCGCCATTTTTTGGTCTCTTGTGAAGTGAAAACTCAGAACGTCTGGCAACTTTAATATACAACATTTGAGATTTATGGTTTTGTGCATGAGTGTACCATTCAACTTGATCACAGTTGTTTGTATCTATCTGCCCAATTGTATAAACCTTGAACCAAACTTTTACCAATACCGCCTAATCGTGAATCTGGCATGACGTACAGATCACTTAGAACTGTTGTTGGTTTAATTGATAGTGGATTTAAATGTGTATAAAAAATAGCAAATCCAATCAATTCTTTACTGTTATTGTGAGCAGCAACTAGGCAATTCATTGGCATTAATGGGTCAAAGAATTTTTCAAATGTTGATTCGAGTGTTTGTGCAGGTAGTGACATTTTACGATGGTGTAAACAAGATGATGGATCAGACATCATCTCAAACCATCTTTCTTTATCATCATGTTGGATTAATCTAACTGTTGCAGATGGTGATGATGTAGTGGTGGACATTTGTTTTTGAAATAGCTTTTTCCGTTTTAAAGTTATAATAATATTTAACTTCCCTTCTTCCCCCTCCCCTTCTTCCCCCTGTTATGTATAACATTGGTTTTTTTCAAACGTTCAAAAAAAAGGTAATTACAATCTATTTATAATTATCTCAATAACATGATATAACTTTTTGCTTATCAAATTACAATGGATATAAATTGAGTCATTTGCTAAAAAGTTGTTATTTTTGCAAAAAGAAAAAATAGTCCCTCCTTATCACATAATAGTTTTATATCCGCAAATGTCTGCAATGCACCTGATACAAGTAGCCGCCCAAGGTCCGCGCTTAGGAATGGATCTTCTTTAAGATCAGGGAAATTACCAAAAACTATACTATTCAAACTGTCGGAATTAGCCAAACCACACATTTGAGAATACGGACTCCTCAAATGGACTTGATATATATATATATATATATATAAACATGCATGGAGATATCAATTTGAAATTGGGGGTACAATTTTACAAGCGGAACCATCCATTAGTGAACTTCTGAGAATTAAAAAGTGATTGTGAGTGTAGTACAGCAGCAGCCTAAAACCTTTAGGGGATAATTTTATACAGAGTTCGATGATGATAGCACTAAAATTATTTATTTATTTATTTATTTATAAGAATTAATATGATTAATTGGAGTTGTAAAACAATAGCCTTCAAATCTATCTTTAAGAGTTCAAGTCTTTTGAATACTTTAAAGAAAAAAATTATGTACAAGGAAAAGTAAATATTATGAATGTTTTAAAGATTGCTTTAAAAAAATAGTAAAAATATTAATGCGTATGTATAAAAATACTAATGGAAGAATTTAAAATACAGTAAAAGGTCAAAAGAGGATACCAGCTGGGGTTTTTTATCCCAGTTAATTTCAAAAAAATATATCCTTTTATTCAGAAGGAGACAAATAATCAATAAATTTTTAGTACCGTATGGCTTTAAATACCTTTTATCAAACTATACAAACAAATAAATATACATTATGATACTTACTCAATTGCAAAAAAAAGAAAAAAGGGATTGATTAGAGAACAAATTTAATTGGTATTCTTAAGTTTAGGGATGGTGAGGGGAGGGGGACATTGCGTAGCTGAAATTCGTAGGTATATAGAATGTTTGCACAAATTTGCCTCTTTGGCCAAGTGGTAAGGCGTCGCACTCGTAATGCGAAGATCGTTGGTTCAATTCCGACAAGAGGCATGTTTTTTTGTTTTTTTCAAACGAGCGCCCGCTGCTAGTTTAAGTTGAAAGGTATATACAAATTCCCCTTTTTTTTAAAAGCTTTTTTTTTTTTGTAATTTCGGTTTCATTTTCAAACATCAATTAAATTAATGGCAATAAAAAAAAACAGGATCATAAAGGAAAGGGTGGGAGGAGGAGGAGGAGGGGGGGGAAAAAAAGAGGAATATATAGAAGGGAGAGTAAAAAAAGCAACAATACACACACACAAAAACAAGTCAGTGAGATAAAGTAGAAATCATATCACCTATTGTTCAAGTCAATCTAAAATATAAGTTTAAAAAAAAAACGTAGATATATATATATGGTAGCATAGCATCATATAGTAAAAGAAAAAAAAGGGGTTTAATACTCAACAATCAACAACCAAAACCAGTGAGTGATGTGAACTTTAAATCTTAATTCTAAAACAGTTTTTTTTATTATTTTTTTATTATTTTATTTTATTTTATTTTATTTTCTTTCTTTATAAGCACTTATTGAAATTTCTTTTCTTCACGCTTGGAGTAAATCTTTGCAGTGAATGGTTCTTCAATCAATTCGACAATTTGATACATGACGTAAACCAAAATAGAGGTGAAAATACCTGCTGGTTTACCATACCATAAGGCAGTACCTAAGAAACATAAAGTTGAACCATCGTACATTGGGTTATCCAAGACATTGAATGGGAAATCAACGATTCTTTCATCTTTTAAGAAACCGAAATGGTCACCTAAGTAGGTACCAACAACACCTAATTTATACATTGAAGAGACAACAAACACGGAACCAACAGAGAAACTGATTAGACCTAATAATTTGAATAAGTTTGTATCTAACAATTCAGAGGTTGGTTGTAATAGGATTGCTTCTTTATAGATATGGTCTCTAATTAAACCTAAAACGAAAACAGAGACTGAGAATAAATAAACAGCTAAAGTTGAAGAACCAAAGGCTAATTTTGATAACAATTTAGTGTTGTATTCAAGTCTTGCACCCATGTTCCAGTACAATGGATTGAAAACAATGAATCCAATAGCACCTATATATATATATTGAAGAAAAAAAAAACATATTTTTTTGTATGAGTTGGTTAGTATATATTATTGTCATTCATGATAGGATAAACAAACAGCTAAAAAAAGGGTGGTTAGATAATAAATAATATAATATGATTTTAGACTGTCAATTTGTAAGGTGAGTATGATGATATGACACCATTTCTTAAATGTATTGATAGTGCGTGAGTGAGTGAGTGAGAGTCAGATTATAGATAGAGGTATGTGTGAGGCAAAAGATAAAAAAAAAAAAGATGATGAATGATATCATTGCTATCTTTATTTATATCAAGTGTAATGAATAATGGTTTATATTATATATTGATTATATGATATGATTGTATGAGGGGGGGGGGGGTTGATACTTACATTTCAATTGGTTAGAGTTGAAATCAATATCCTTTGCTAAATCAAGGTATAAATTCACAGCTTTGTCAACGAATTCCATAATGTGTGTGTGTTTTTTTTTTGCTTTAATTTTTTGTTAAAAAAAGTTGAATATATTTATTTATTTTAAATGAATTATTGTTTAATATTATTTATTCAAACGATTGTTGAGAATCTAAAAATGTATAAATAGAATGTTATAATACTAAGTAAGAAAATAAAGTAAAAAAGTATATAGGATGGTATGAAATAAAAGGTTAGAGATGGGTTAAGGAGAGAGAGGGAACAAGTGTTTATATATTTATAATCAAAAGATGACTGTTTTTTTTGTCGGTTAACAGAAATCACTTAAAATGAAAAAAAAGACCAACAAAAAAAACTATTATTGATTAAAGATCGGATCGATCACAGTTACGTAATTTAAGTCAAATTAAAGTACAAACAAAACACAAATGTGTGTCTTTTTGTTTATCACATGATTGCGTGTGAGAAAGTTATTCTTTTTCCACAATTTTGTTGTCTCGTTATTTATTGTCATCGATCTAAATCCGGGGGGGGGGGGCAGTTTTGAAAAGTCTTTTAGAAGCGAATCAAATAACGTATTTTCTTTATCCGTCCGAGAATTTTTTTGTTGAATCGAATCGAATCGAATGAAAATCATAAAATAACAGTGTAATAGTGTAATAGATAGAATAAACGCACACAGTTTTGTTTTTTCATCTTACAAAGGGAAATACAACGTTTCCCCAGTGAGGCGTATTTTGTACATTATTATTATATTATCTTAAGGAGAAGGTTGCGGCGTAGATGTTGGTGTGGTTGGTGAAGGCGATAACAGTAAGTAAATGCTAACGGCTATTGTTTTACTTAATGTGGCTGATGTTATAGGTTTATGATTTTGTTGAGGGCTGATGATTGATTGATTGGTTGCATGTGAAGATGGAACATGTTTTTTTAACATGAGGTACATTATTACTCTAAAGGTGGATAAGAAGGGAAGGGTAGATAGTTTAAGCAAAAGATGTATATATATGTATATGTATATATAAACCGATAGATACTTATATATATATATATATATATATATATATATTAAACACCTTTTAATAATACTTTATAGGTAATCAACTACTAAAGTAAATCAATTTTCACATGCTTCTTCCCCCCCCCCTTGAAATTCAATTAATGGAGATAAAGTGGTCAAGGACCGGTGGCTCTCGGGGAAGAGAATTAATTGTTGGGGACTTAAAAAGATTGATAAATCATAGATCTTCATCTTCATCTTCATCATCTTCTTAAATCCTTTTGTACAAGATTTCAATATTCACATGCAAACAAAATCTCGTTATTATCGGGAAAAATCCAACCATGCAAAAATGCAAAACAACCGTTGGTTAATTATAGTCTTGTGATAAAAATTAAAAGACAAAAAAAGCACACGACAAAAAAGAACACACAACAATCAACTTGTTTTATTGAATAGAGAGCGATGGATGGTAAGTGTTTTTGTTGGTTTTTCTACCTAAAAACTAACCTCCTTTTGGTGAATTGGGATTGGATGAGGTACTAAATAACTTTTCCCCTTTCTTATCTTGTTTTGTTCAATGCTGCTACTGTGTGTATGTACTATATATATATACTATATAGTACATACTATATACGACCTTTTAGTTTACGTATAAGTTAAAAGAAAATAGCACATTTTAGTTGAAACAGAAAAAAAACAATTTGAAAAGAATAATAATAAAAATAAAATCGAAATAAGATAAAAACACAAGCAATATAATAATAATAATAATATATATAAAACGGCTGGGAAAATCAAACAAACACAAAAGAAAAATGATCATAAATGAAAAACAAAAATAAAACGATAAATCAAGTATTTTAGACAAAAAAAAAAGAAGATAGTCTATTGAAACTATTTACCCACACTTTAAAAAAAAGAGGAAATTTTAAAAAAAAAACTCTCTAATAATCAGTTTCATTAATACTAACAATTGCAGCCTTTGAACTAAAGCAAAAAATTAACACCAATTCATTCATTTAAATGTTCTTGAGCCAATCTTTTCTCAATTTCAGCCAACTCTTTCTCTCTAGCTTCAATTTCTTCTCTCTTTAACAATAAATCTCTTTGAACTCTTTCTTCAAATGCCCTTAATCTTTCCTCTTCTAATCTAATCTGTTCTTCTTTAGCCAAGAAATTACTTCCACCTTGTTTTGGAGTGGCAGAAACTGAACCATTACCAATTTGATTGATTTCACTGAAATCACCACCAGCTCCATTCTCAATAGATGGACTAACACCACCATTACCACCTCTACCATCATCCATAACGTTGTCATCAAGATCATCTTCACCAAGTGTCTTGGTTCTGTAATTCTCGTATAAAACTTCATGAGTATAATCTTTAAAATCGTTCAGATGTGTAATTAATAAGGTGTTTTTCAATGTTAAAAAATCACTAATTTCATTGTCAAAGATATCAACGGTACCCCAAGGATATTTTCTCACTCTTTTAATTTCACCAGTCGATTCATCTTCAACGGTTGAATTGGATCCCATTATCGCAAATGGCATTGTTTTTTGTAAATATTTGTTTAATTCAACAGTTTCATCATCCAATGAATCATCCATATTGAAATATTCATTGTTGAAATCAAAAACAGGTAGTTGATAATAATCAATATCTTCCATAATCAATTTTTTATTCAATTTCAATTCAGAAATAGTTAAAGAATCAGATTTACTAATAACTGGAATAACATTGACTAATTCACCTAATGCCTTAATAATCTCAACATCAATTTCTCTTAACCCATGACCAGTTGGAACAATGAAATATAAACAGCAATGAACTCTACCATCTTTAAAACGAGGATTACGTCTCAATTTAGATTCTTCAATTAAAATCTCGTCAAATTGATGCTTTAAATAATCTTTAATAACGTTGAATGAAATTGAATTGTCCAAAGAATCTCCAAAACCAGGCGTATCTATCAAATTCAATGAAATTCTAACACCTTCCCCATCTTCCAATTCAACAACCGATTTACGTAGTTGTAAATCCCTATCTGCTAAATGTTGTTCTTCAGGTGCATAGTATGAAACAGTTGAGGATGGTTCCACTATTAATTGATCACATAATGAATTTATAAAAGTAGATCTACCTGATCCAGATGAACCAATTGCCATCACTGAGAAATTCAATGATTTCTTTAATGTCTTCTTCTTTCTTAACTGTTTTGTATTTTTTTTTTGCATTTGATTCAAGATGTTTATTGAAATGTTAGTAATCCTTCTTCATAATTGCAATACATATATGTCTATGTATCTATGCAAATAAATCATTGTTTTTTTCTTTTTTTTTTTGAAACTATATTATACTTACAGCAGCTGAACTTCCTATGATTGTAACCATTCCGATATGAAATAATAATGATTTGATAATAACCGTATGAGTAGTTAGTTGGTATTGATTATAAAAAAAAAGTTATTTGGATAGAAAAATAGACAAGAAACAGTTATTTGAGTTTTATTTGTGTATCTTAAAACAACAAAAACACCACAATTATGTATATATAAAAGATACCGTCTTGTGTTTAGTCTATATACAACCTGTGGATCTGTTATTATTATTATGTTGATCGCTCAAGCCTCCTACAATTTTGAGTAAACACACCTCACACTGTCTCTCAGTTGGAAAACGCGTCTAAAAAAAAAGTCTTGAACCGTTTTTTGGTGTTTTTTTCTTCGGTTTCTCTTCTTTCGTCTTTTATTTTTTTGATTATGTAATCACTAAAGTATTTAAGTGTTCAAAAAATATTAGAAATGAGGCCAACAGGAATCGAACCTGCAACCCTTCGATTGCACGAAATCCATCTGGAGTCGAAAGCTCTACCATTGAGCCATAGCCCCACTCTTGTGATGTGTGATGGGTGGATAGTTATATAAAACTGATTGAACAAAAAGTTGATACTTTATTTGATAATCCTCTATCTTAATCAATAGAAGACAAAACTAAACAGTAGTCAAGGATACATAGGTATTTATATAATAAAAGGACAGAGTTTCGACGAAGTTGTCGACAACTCGAAAAAGGGATATTCAATAAAGGAACTAGATCTCTTAAGTTCCAATGATGACAAATTATCTCAAGGGAGATTACTAATGATAGAACCTGGTCTTAAGGTTCTATAGGAAGAGGGTTCCGAACCGAGGAACCAAATCCTTACATGATGTGTAAGGTATCTATCCTACATTCTCATCCTTACTATAATTAACTACCTATCTCCTATCTTGTGTTTCATCTTTGTTTCATCTTTTATGTTTTATTTCATTTATTATATTATGTTTCATATTTCATTTTGTTTCATATTTT
>JAKTPI010000143.1:0-16460 GCA_030557545.1 Ogataea salicorniae
TTTTTTTTTTTTTTTTTTTTTTTTTTTTTCTTTTTTTTTTTTTTTTTTTTTTTTTTTTATTCCAAAATTTTTTTTTTTTTTTTTTTTTTTTTGTTTGTTTGTAAAATCTTTTTCAGTTTGTTTTTGTTAACTTTGGGAAAAAACACCGGGTTTTGCAAGTATCTTGAAAATATAGCATACAACAACATATAACACAAAACAAAATCACCAGCAAAAAAAAAAGAACCATCTCTCCCAGACCTTTACCACGTTACCTCTATCAACTGATTGGAACGCACCCCTCACACCCCCAGATAGATCAATCAATCAATCAATATAGACCTCAACTTAACTGTGCTACTTTTAGCAAGAGATCAATTAACAGGTAACATTTCTTCGAAACAAACACACAAAGCTACTTTTACATTTTAATTCATTCTGTAAGATTCAAAGAAAGTACTCTTTAAACAAAAGCAAACCAGACAAACAAAACTAGGTCTAAGTAATTATTAGTCTTTTTGTATATATTTTTTTTTTTCTCAAAGTCAGAAAGTAATGACAACTCTAGCGAATATAAACAACAAAATGTCGTCTGCATCAACTTCATCAACATCAGCAACGCCTCCAAAATCAAATCCAAGGGCTGGTACCTCAATAACTTTACCCTCAATTTCAAACTTAACCGCATCTTTGAAAACATCACCTCCAGCAATGGTTGTCTCTGAGTCAATTTCACGTTCTTCATCATCATCCTCACAATTTAAAGCTTCGCTACCTTCTTTCCTATCAACTTTACCTTCAAGAAGTACAATCATATCATCATCAACGTATTATCCAATGACTCCTTCATCAGATTACAAACAAAATTCAGTTTCAAGTGGTCGTAGAGAAAGCCTTGGATCTTTCCATTCAATTGATGAAAATAAAGAAAAGAATGATTTCCAATTACCTCCACTATCATCAATTTTAACAGATACCAATACAACTAATAACAAAGCTACTGTTACTGCTAATACTAAAAGTAGTGGTATTACAGATGGTGGTAACAAATTACAAACCGCTACAAGACCACGATATTTTTCATTGCCTAGTTGTCAAGTGTCATCAATATCGGCTGTTGATAAAGGTACTACCCCAACTGAATCTAAAGATCATCTTGACCATAAAGATATGACTGAACAACCAGAAGACCACGAAAATAAAGTTGAAGACAAAATGGAACTTTCACAGCAGGATAAAATCCAAACACCACCAATCGATAAATCCAAGGTCATTTACGACCCTGTCCTGGGAAAACGTTTTGTTGGTGAAGATAACTCTCCATTAATAACATCAACTACTTTTAAACATGAAAAGAGGAAAAGAGTGGTGAGAAGAAGAACAAGAACAGGTTGTTTAACTTGCCGTAAAAGACGTATCAAGTGTGACGAACGTAAACCTTTTTGCTTTAACTGTGAAAAATCAAAGAAATTATGCGCTGGTTACGAACAAGTCCCATACGGTTCAAGACGTTATAGATACATGCAACAACCAGAAGCACAAGAAATTCAAACAGATCATCCAATCATTCATCAAAGCCCATTAACTTCACCTACTTCAACACCTTCAACTCATAAAGGCCATGTTCATAATAATAATAATCATCATAGTTTGAATAGCGTTCCATTTCCACAAGGTTCACAACAACAGCAGGATAATGACAAAGCACAACAGGACCAACAACAACTGGCAAAAAGCCCACGAATTCTTAATGGATCCCCACAAAGTCAATTACAACAACCTACACATAATACCCAATTACAATATCCAAATCATCAGGATATGCAACAACAGCAATCACCACCTCCAATACCACCTCCAATACCACAACCACCAGCTCACCATAGATATCAACAACCATCTCCACCTCGGCAAATGATAGCAAGACTATCGATGCAAAATATATCACCAACTCAACAACAACCTCACATTCACGAACAACAACAGATGCCAATGCAAGTTCCCCCACAAAGGATCGTTCATCATCCACAGCAGAAACAGCAACAATACCAACAACTGCCACCACCCCAACGGCATTCCCCAATGGCACCAAACAATCTTCATATCCAAACACCAATGCAAATGCAATATCAACAACCCCCTCCTCCTCATCCTCATCGACAATCCCCATTCGAACTTCCTCAACATCATCAAGGTCCACCTCTACCACCCCATCAACATCAATACCCTCCTCCACAACCAATGCAACAACAACTTTCACATCCTCCATCACCATCACAAGCACCAGCGCATTTCCACTATTCACAGCATCAACCTCAACAACACCACCCGCATTCTATTCAGCAACATCAGTATTACAATGATCCACAACAACTTTCACCATATTTACATCAACAGCATCAAAGACATCCTCCTCACCCCCCTCATCCTCATCATAACCATCACATTCACCACCTACAACAACAACAACAACAACAACAACAACAACAACAACAACAACAACAACAACAACAACAAAATCATCATCACCAGCATCAACAGCAGATCATTCCAATCAATCAACAACATTACATGCATCCGCCTCAAGAACAACAACATAATATTCAACAAAGATAAGCAGAAACGATGGATTCGTCATAAACTGTTTTGATATACAATAGATTATGTACATTACATACACATTTATATCTACTCCACCATCTCATTACTTCTTTTCCACTTTTTACACTTTTGATTTTCAGTTTTTTCCAGTTCTCTCATATTATGGTTGTTTTATTTTCTTTAACTAGAAGATGTCTAGTTTTTACCAAATTTACTATAGTTTGCTTGTCTGTTTTTTAATACTAGATTTACATTATTACATCATGTAGTTCCACTTTTAGTAATTTAACATGTAGCACACTGCCTTTTTATCCTCCTTTTTTTTTTGTTTCTTTCAGGTATTCTTTTAAATAGCTGGTTTCTCGTCCAAGAACGGCTATTAATATTACATACACAAACGAGCGGAGGAGCAAAAAAAAAAACAAAAAACGGCAGCGAAGAATATAATAATCTACCCGTTATTTTACATGAATCTACTTTATTTCCTGCTGTTTAGTGCAGGTACATAGTATAAAATAGAATACACCACAGCTCAAGGTTCAGTATACTATTATTGCTTGTGTCATGACGATGAAGTGAAAGAGGCAAAAAAAGGAAAACAAAAAGTACTGACATTTTTGGTTTTTTTGCACTAACTACTGTAGAACGAAGCAACTGACAGAAGATGATATCGTAGAATCGTGGATGAGAGAGGAAGAAAGAACACAACAAGAACTATTTAACTCTGTGTTCAGTGGATGGCATTAGTCAGTTAGCGATTTTAGATTGTATTACTAATTTGAGCAAACAAGAACTGTGTTGTTGTCTTTCTATGTATGTTCGATTTTTGTCTTGAAGCTAACAACGCAAACGTTTTCTTGAAAAAAAGTTCAGCTTTCAGAACTGCTACGGGAAAAAAGATGTATTACGGTTAATAATGCATATATGTTACTAATCTTTTACGCAACTATACAGAGCAACCTGTTGAAAAGAAACATTTGCTTACGAGTGGCTTTAAAATAAAAAACCCACTATTGCTGATTCAAAGCTAATTTTAAGATGAAGTGCCAAACTTTTTGCTACTTCGCTGGGAATACTACATTTCTGACTTTTTTGTTTTGGATTTGGAGAATAGGTGAATAGCAAGTGGTTTATAGTAAAAACAGATCAATAATGAACAATGACTCTGTACCGTACCGTCTGAAAAATTCAAAGAAAGCAAAAAAAAAAAGATTCAAACCCACATGCATTAAAATGCAGCCACAAAACCACACAGCCATTTAGTGAATCGTACGATTTCGTTGTTATTTTTTTTTATTTTTTCTCGATTTATTATACAAGATAATAAGCATCTTTGAATTGGTTGAAATGAATCGGAGTTTTCAAACCAAAACCAAATGGAAAATAAAGAGTTAGAATCCACAAACAGTACACATATACATACACTGGTATTGGAATCAGAAGTTATTGATTCTTTAAATCATTATTCCAATTATCCCCTGCTCCGTTGTGTTAAAACATACAAGTTCAAGCGAATAAAATTTAATAGAGGAGTTTGTTACAAAGTAACCTTAAAATAAAGCATGAATGTACATTTAAATACATGTTAAGACATTATTAAAACATACATGAACCAGTCGTTTGTACATATCTATACATTCAGCAGCCTATAATCAAGTAAGATTTACAGCTCCTCCCCAGTTTACAAGTCAGTTAAAAAGAGGGCCCTCGAATCCATACATTAAACTATATTTTGTTAACACTGGAAAAAAATACAAAAGATACACTTTATGGTGTTTTTTTTTTTGGCTGGTTGTAAATATGAAGCCTGCAACATTATGGATCTCATACAATTCCAAACAACTTCAGGCGCTGTTTGCAAAAAAGTAAAGCATGTAACTTTAATAAATAATCTCACGCATGGATTAAACATTGGATCAATCACCATGAAGGGCGTTCGTATCAAATATAAGGGTCCTCTTCCATACATATATATATACACCTACATAGAATTTGATTAATGTCTCACTCAATTAGCTACATCTTATCATTGCCAAATTTCGTATAAATTTGCCTATATCAGTATAGATACAGATGACATACTACAAAGGACCATTCAGAGTCCAACGGTTAACTATCTCAACGGATAAAAAGATGAAACATCAATTGAGATAAGAAAAAAACTGTACAAGATTCCAAATCAATCACACCCTATAACCTTTAGAGTTTTAACATTCTATTATAGGCTAATGACCTTTTTGCAGTAAAATGTAATTAATCCTTCTCCCAATATATATATTAATGCATGAGTATGCTTTAACTGATATGAAAACGTTACACCAATTTGCTCAATTCTGCTTAATAGAAATAGCATATAATAATAATATTATCAAGCTTTTAACTCTTGTGATTACATAACCTTTTTGAAAAATGCACCTTTCAAAATTTCAAAATCATCAATTTAGTGTATTACATTGATTCAATTTATGTATTCAATTCGAATCGAATCAACACAACTAACTACCTTACTTGAATCACAACAGCAACAACAACAACATATAAAAATGAAATTGAACAGCTTAATAACAATATCAATCATCATCCAAACAGTACAATGCAACAACACAACACCAAACCCACCAATAAAAGGTGCCTCACCAGAAGATCAACATAAATACCTACCTGACGTCAACATCCAATTCCAATGTTTTTCTAACCCAGAAATAAAGGTTTCAATGGATAAGATAAATGACGATTATTGTGATTGTCCAGATGGATCTGATGAACCGGGTACTAGTGCTTGTTCTAACGGTGTCTTTTATTGTGAGAACAAAGGTTTTAAATCTGCTTATTTGCCTAGTTTCAAAGTGAACGATGGTATTTGTGACTATGACATTTGTTGTGATGGATCGGATGAACCATTAGGGGTTTGTGAAGATAGATGCTTGGAACTTAATGAAGAGTGGGAAAAGAGTAAGAAATTGAACAATGACAAGATCCTTGGTGGGTTGAAGTTGAAGAATAAGATAATTAGAAGTTCCACTAAGTTTAAATACAATACTAAAAATGAGTTAAGAAAATTGAGTGATAAAGTTGAAATTTTGAATGAAGAGTTGACTGAATTGAGGGAGGTTTTGGCTGATGATTCTGAAACATTGGATTTAGAAAGTTTGAAGTTGTTGAATGGGCTAGAAAAAACGCTTAACGACTTGGAGTTGAAAATTTCCAATGAATTGGCCAATAGTTTATCAACAAAAGATGAAAATATCAATAAACTTGAAAATATTTTGAAACAGATGAATGACGATTATAATCATAATTTCAACGATCCAGCCGTCAAACTAGCTGCTCAATCATTCAATGACTATTCTGAAAACACTAATAACGACAATTATTTTTCAATTTCAGGTATTGTTAAAATCGTTGATTCTTTGAAAAGAGACATAACCAAAATTGAATCTCAGATTATGAAAGAATCCGAAAGGGAAACAGTTCCTGAAAAACCTTCTTTGCTATTCGACATGCCAAGTTTGAAAAATATTTGCGAATCAATATTGAATTCATTCCTTGGAGTTCAAGAAAAGAAACCAAAAACTGGAAAGAGCAATTTTGCATCATTTTCACAAAACGATATCAAATCACGTATCACAAAACTTGAAAAAGAATTAAAAGACGTGCAAAAATCCCAATCATCACAAAAAGAACTAGAATCAACGTTTGGTGATATATCCAAAAATGGTCCAGATGATGTTCTACTTGGACTGAAGAACGTTTGTATAATGGATAAAATCGGTGATTACGATTACAAAATTTGTTATGATGGTGATATTGAACAGATTACAAACAATCAGGTTACAAAAATTGGTAAATTTAGTAAATTTATCAATAGTGAAGAAAATGATGATATAGTGAAGATGAGTTTTGAAAAAGGCAGCAAGTGCTGGAACGGACCAATTCGTAAAGCTGAAGTTGTTATTGAATGTGGTTTAGAAGATAAGATTTTATCGGTGAGTGAGCCTGAAAAGTGTGAGTATTTTTTCAAGATCTCTTCCCCAATTGGCTGTTTTGAAAGCAACTTAGTGTGAATAAATAATAATATTAAGGTTTAAATAAGATCAAATAGAATTAGGAATGGATCTGAGATCTGGGCAGTGAACACAAATCTGCCATTTTAAAATTACGACTTTTTTTTACTGTGTATTTATTTCCCTAGCCCAAAAAAATTAAGCGTATAACGAGGCTCTAATCTAATCTACTCATGTCCCAAGTTTGATATATTTCATATAAAGTGATGTTGACAGTGACGATCTGAAGGATTTGAAAAAAGAATATATATATATAATAAATTACATAAATATATAAACCACCACAAAGATGTCAATTATTACAATATTATCAGAGACAACAGACATTGATTACATCCCATCGGACCCTTATATTTTTAAAATAATCCAATCTGAGGATTGTTTATCAATCTGGGATACCAAAAATAAAAGAACCGTTTAGTAATTTTGAACTTTTTGTTAGGTACTTGATAGATAAAACTAAAGAACTTAAAGCCAACAAGAACACAGATATATAAATACGAGTAATTATTTTCACTTTCAATAAACATCTTCAACTTTAACAGTTCATTTTTAAACAATTTGAACGAAATGAATCATTCAGATAACAAAACAATTCAAATCCTTGATAGTTACATTAAAGAATTAAAAACCATCACTGATGAATTGAAACTAAGTTATGACTTTTATTTGAATATACATAAAGAACAAATTTGATAAATCTTCAACTTTAGAAAACGATTATACAACATTAAATAAAAAGACTCAAAAAGTGAAAGAAACTTACACAAAATATTGTAAAGAAGTTGTTAAACTTAAAGAGTCTAAGCAACTAACGAGTCAAAAGAAGGAACAATTACGTGCTAAGATCAAGTACTCATATATGGAATTCAAAGAACTTGAAGTAACAGCAAAAATTGAAGGCTAATTTATTAAAGGTTAAAAACCGTCCAAAGTATTCGAAATTGTTCCTTGAATTATTTTTGGAAATTAACGATTTTCCTCAAATTGTAATTCTTGAGGTTTTTTAAGTTGAAAGAAAAGATATTCACGATATTGGCCTTGAATTTGTTTGAAAATTCTTCTTTTGGTGCTGGTAGTGGTAGTGGTGGTGGTAGAATTAATGGGAATATCGGTGGAGGCAAGAGGCGTTCGTGTAGCGGTGGACTGAAATCAATTATCGATTTCAGTGATTCAAAAAGAAACATTTATGGATATTTAAAAGCTATAGGAGTAACAAACAATAATGCACACATCTAAAAATAAATAAATAAATAAAAAAAAAACACAAAACAGCACCACCTTCTCTTTAGTTTTGAAAAAGATAGATAAGTAAAAATTAATAATATAATCAAAATAACACAAAACTTTAAATTTATCCAACGTAAACCAAAACACTGGTAATATCATCCGGTTTACCACCAATATAATCTTGTCCAGTAATTTCACTCAACTTTTGTGAGAAAACAGACTTGAAATTACTGTTTAAACTAACCGTTTTAACGTTACTAACCAAATTAGAGTTAATCTCACCAATTAATTGCCACTCATCGTCTTCCAAAACACAACCAAAATTGTCATCTAAATATAAACAAACATCATCAATTAAAACATTGTCGGTTAGCCCGTCCGTAGCAAACATGACAACGTCACCTTTGAGTAATTGGTATTCGTAAGAGTCACAATCGGAAGGTTCATTCATTAAATACTTTGATCCTTTCTTCTCAGCATTTTTTAAAAAGTCGTCAGGGATGATAGACAATTGATAAGGAGCATTGAAGTAATAAGTTTGTTCAACGGATCCATAAACGTTCTCAAATCTACCGGTGTCTTTGTTTATTCTGAAAACACCAAACCAGGAATCACCAAGATTAATGCACCTTAGTTTCTTCGTAATTGTATCAATGGTTCCAAAACAGATCGTTGTTGATCCAACTTCAACGTTTTCGTCATGCTTGACTCTTTCAAAGGCTTGCTGTAACATTTGTACTGGTGCATCATTTTTGCCAGGTTCTGATGTAGAGAAGACGCTAAATAATTCATTAGAGATCTCTCTGCTGATAGCACTGGAATCATAACCTTGTTCAGACCACCCACCAACACCATCAAGGACACCAGCAATGATACTATTTTTGCTTTCATCGTATCCTAAGATATAGTTGTCTTCCCCTGTTGGTGAATCAAATACCGTATTCGTCATTAACCTTCTTTTATAATTGTTTAACAAGTTGCCACCATCTTCATCTTCTGCATCCTCTTGAATTGGTTGCTGTTGTTGGGAAGAATGCTGCATAGTATTGAGTCGTTCTTTTGGTTCAAAAGAAACACTCATGACAAAAGTGCCTGAAGTATCTTTAAAATTCTTTAATATCGTTTCACCGTTGATATACCCATTTTTAAAGTTAAAATTGCTGCTGCCATTGCTGTGCTGATTTGTAAACGATCTTGTTTGAGTTACTATATGTTGTTGTTGTGGTCGTTGCTGGTAATGGTGATGATTTGCTATTATTGGCAGTGATATTGACTTTGCTAAAATGCTCACTATTGCTGGGTTTGAATTCGCTATTATTCTAGAGCTGTTCAATAGGACTCTTGTTGATGGTGAAAGGGCAAACATTTTTTATGATATTAAATATTCTATATGGATAGTTCTATGAAATAGTGCTGTTGAATGATATAGTAAATGGGGAGAAGCAAGTTTTAAAAAGAAATCATTGCAACTTTATAATCGTATAATTTGTTTTTTTTCGCAGGGTGCATTTTATTGTTAAGAGAATCAATCGTCTACTATTTAATTTACCTCTTACAAAAAAACTACAATGCAATAATTAATGCGATCTGATAAATAATAAGCCAGTTTAATACGAATATAATTTTAGTATTTAGTGTATCTATGTAATTGTGTAATGTATAATTATAACTTTTTGCATCAACTTTTCATAAAGATCCACCAATTTGATTGAGTAAAAACACAGGGGAAGGAGATAAGGAAGGGGAAAAGGAAGGGGAAAGGGAGAGGAGGAGATACAAGACAAAAAAAAGCACACACAAATGAAAGAATAGAAAGGAAGGAGTCATCAGCTTTCATATAGAAACATAATCGAAAAAGAAGTGCTGTATAGTTGAAGTAAAATGCAATAGTAATCTAACAGTTCCTTTATTTCTTTGAATTCAAATCAATGTGATCTTTTTTGATTTCAGAGTGGATTTTAACATTTCAGATGATTTAGTTGGCTAACTTGTCAACGGCACCCAAGATGAACTTTGCAAAATCAAAGTTTGGATCATCCAAGTTAACCTCTTGTGCTGATTCAGTGCTGGAAGCAACCTTTGATGAATTTAATTTCTTGTATTCAGCTTTAGCTTGGCTGATCAATTTTTCTTTAGTTTGGAAATCAACAATTTCTTGCTTCTTAGCAGCTTCAGATTTTAATGATTGTGTGTAGTAAGCACCGTAGATGATACCGGCAGCTAATGATGAATATCTGAAAACCTGTTGGATCAAAATTAAACATGAAGGTATGTATTTATCTGTTTGTTAGTATTATGCAACACGAGGGAAAATATATATCGATTAATTGATCACCAATTGGGGAGTATACCGAAAACACTTACGTTTAAAGTGGACATTGTTATGTATATGTATATGTATATTTACAAGTAAGATGAATAGAGATCTATTGTACCTGTTAATTAGTCCTCAGTGATAAATTACAACACCAGGCTTTAAATCCAATTGATTATGTTGATATAAAAAAAGTGTATAAACTTGAAGTTTTCAATTCATCTTTGAATGGCCGCCGCCATTTTTTCTCTCTGCGCCAATCAAAAAACAGAAAACTAGTCACGTGATTGGTTACGTTGCGATGGGTCTATAAAGTATAATGGTGCACGGAAGTATACTACATATATACACTATTATTAGTTAATATTACATAGATAATGAAATAAAGGAACTTAATCCTCATCAAGACGATCAACTCTGGCCAACACAAACGAGTTGATCTTTTGTTTCTCCAACTGTTGTTTGGCATTTTCTTCAATGTAACTAGCAGTGAATTTACTGTCATCAGGAATCACAATCTCTTTAGAGTTGATTTTTTTACCACTCTTTGTCAAAAATGTAAACGTTTGCTTGTCTTTTGCTTTCCTATCCGACGTCATCAATTTCGATGCTGATGAGGATGAAGTTAATGCATTTAGTGTTGTAGTTGCTGATGATGTTGTTGATGATCTTGATGAATTAGAATAACTTTCAGCCATCATTTTAGCAAACTCTTTCTCAAGATCCTTTTCAATTTGTTCGTTTAATCTTTTTTCATAGATTTCTTCACTGTTCATATTTTCCTCTTCGTTTTCTTCCTCAGATTCATCATCATATTCAGAGTCGAACGATGATTCTTCACCAGAGTCGTCATCTGAGTCGTCATCAGATTCTTCATCAGAATCGTCATCGTTCGAGGCTGATGTATCAACTTCAGATTCAGATCCCGATTGTAATTCAGTTGCAAGTTCATCCTCCTCTTCATCGTCACCATCTTCCACTTCTTCTTCTTCTTCTTCTTCTTCTTGTTCCTCGTCTTCTTCTTCTTCTTCTTCATCTTCATCTTCTTCATCTTCATCCTCACCTTCTTCAGCAGCTGCAGCTTCCACTTTATAACCTTGTTCAGCTAATGCCATTTGTAACAATGACACTGAGTCTTCATAACTTTTGGATCTATTCTGCTCTAACCCATCAAACAGTATCCTCACTTTAACATCAACATCCAGTGGAATCGGTTGAGTCTTATTCCAAATGTAATAGTCGAAAAATCTATAAAAAACTTCTAAATTAATAACACTCTTCTTTGATAATCCTTCTCTATTATAACTACTGAAAAACAAACAAATCAATTGAATTCTAAAGTAATTGTTAGGTCTATCCAATTCTGAGAAATTAGAGCGAGAAGGATTGTTATCTTTATGACCAAAACATAGAGTTTTGTATAACAGTTGCATCATCATGTCAACTTTGATTAATCCTAAATTGGACAATTCAGCAAAGTACCTAAATTGTGACATTCTGATTCTGTTGTACTTGAAATTGTTGTTTTCCAGACCAACTGAAAATTGTTCAAATAAATCATCAATAACATATATCGATAATAATTTATCGTGTTTAGAAATTTTATGGAAAATCATGGCCAAGTACCTAATATTTTCATAGTTGACTTTATCAGGTCTAGTGAAAGTTCTCAACAATCTTTTGAAAACCAAATCATCTTTCCAGTTCAGTTTTTCCATCAAGTGGGAAACAATAGTCCAGTTTCTAGAATTTAACTCATTTCTTATCATTTGATTGATAAATTTCTCTTCAATTGTTAAAACTTTAGTTTTAGCATTTAACAATTTAATACTTGGTGGATTGATACTCAATAAGAAAATATCAATTGCTTGTTTATCATTTGGTTTAATTGTATTCTTATTTCTTATTGATTTCAACAATTGAATCATTTCTTCGGTATGCTCTTTATATTCTGGATTATTGATCAATAGTTTCCCACAATCTTCAAATAATAATGATAGGATATCAATGTTATTAACAACTTCAATGTTTAAAATCAAACTTCTAATTTTATGGAACAAAACATAAATCGGCACTAATTTAAATTTAACCAACTCTGAAAAAAAATGAACGTTTTTGAAATCAATTTTATTTTGATGAATTTGGGATCTGAAACCTTTATCCAAAAATTCAATCAACTCATTCTTTAAACTAGTGAAATAGTGTTCATTAGTTTTCAAAAATCTTGCAAAATTTCTTAATTTAGTAATCTCTTGTGATTCAATGAAATGTTTGTATATTCTTTGTCTTGACGACTTGTTATTTAATTTCGTCATCCAAAATTCAACAACAATGGTATCAATGTCTTTACCTGTTTCACAGTCATCTAACCTAGCCAACAACTCCATCATTTTGGATCCACTATTTGATGATGGCGATGGAGTTGCTTCTGCTGTATCCTTATTCTTATCTTTATCTTTCTTGCTTTGATCAACTAGCAACTCTTTGGGTATATCAGATTGCCCTAAATCCAAATAATCTTCGTAAAACTTCTTTATTTCATCGGTTTCCCAATACAACAAATTCTCAGCTTGTCCAGCTGCACCATTAACAACGGTAACTTTATTACCAGAACTTTCTTCTTCAATAACTTTGGTTAAATCAGGTTTATCAACATTTAACAAGTCACATGCCAACTCACAGTAATTGTTACATTTTTCAAACCTTGTTTTCATAACTTCAATTTCTTCTTCGATACCTTCCACAATCTTACCTGTCTTCATTGAAATGATCCTTGATTTCTCTTTGTGTTTACGAATCTGTTGATCGTATAATTCACTGTTATTAACTAACTTCCCAGTATACTTAACAAACAGATCTTTCAGACTCAATCTTGTACCTTCCAACAAGAACTCATTCTCAAATAAAATATAATTGGAGAACCTTTTCAAAAAACTGGTCGCTAAGGCTGCTGAACCACCTTTATTAATCTCAAATATTAGAACTTCCTTCAAAACGGAAACTATTAGTGGCTCACCAGGGTTATTGGCAACGGAACGAGTCAAATAACCAGGTAACTCCTGTTTAGGCATATCAACAGTGGATCTAAATATCCCACTTAGATAAAACTCCATGAATAACCTAAACAAGATTCTCTGTCTAGTCAACCGTTCCTTTTCATCTTTATCTATACTTGGATCTTTGTAACCTTCTGATTTCGGTGGATTTGCAATAGCATGTGTGAAATACAACATCAAATATGGGGTAAACTGCACGTTAAACCGTTGATGCAATGCAGATATGACTTCAATCGACGATTGGATATCCTGGTTCTTAATAGTTTTACAAAGTCCTTCAGATGTAGCGGATAATAGTTCATGAATGTATTTTTCTAATGATACCGTAGTAACACCGTCTATTAGTGATTTCTCAGATTCCTTCGTTATTGAAGTTCTAATTTTTTTAATATATGCTGTGTTTTTTTTAAGGCTGGTGTCTAAAGTTTTTGTTTCAAACACTTTTATGCCGTCCCATGCTTGGGAATTCAACTCAAAAAGTTGTTTTCTTCTTTGATCAAATTCGTCGGACATTATAGTGAGTTGGTAGAAATGGTCAACGCTACCCCAATTAACTATATTCCTGTGATGTTGTTTTCTAGAACTGTGATCAAGTAGTCTTCGACTTAGTCATCTCTTGAAATGGATTTGAAATCCAGTAGCCCTTCGGATCAATTTCAAGTGAGAATCGAAAATTCAAAGGTTGCACCTACAAAAAAAAAAAAAAATTCAGATCGCTACATGTTTTTTTTTTTTCACTTTTTGACAATTAAGGATCAATTTTAGTTAACTAGAAAACTATATACAAACATCCAATCATAAAATATACACATCAACAAGACCCACTAAATTCTATCTCTAGTGAATATTCTACCCTTTGGTAAACCGTATGACTCTCTAACAGCTTCAGTATTTCTATCCCAAGAACTTCTGAAAACGTGGGCACCGATGGGTGTTAACTCATTTTGTTCAGCAAACTCTCTAATGTTGAAGAAACTTCTCTTTAAACCAGCTGGAGCATTACTCAATTTTTCATGATTGGCTTGTCTGAAGACCCAAACAGCTAATCTATGCTTGCCGGTATTCTTTTCAGGGATTGGTGGTAAATATTCAACAAATTCACAATCTTTACAAGCATCACTTGACAACCTCTTAGCATCCATGACACAGTCATCGTTTGACAATTGAATATCTTTCAAACCCCAATGTAAAGTTGTTGAAAATCCATCAACTTCAACGTGTGGAGTATCAGGATCAACAATCAAAACGGTGTATAAGTCGTTGATTGATTCTTTGAATTCAACAATCTCTAAAGATGGTGGCTTACTAGTAACATTTGAAGATAATTCAGTACCTGGTTCAATCCATCTTTCAACGTTATTGTGTGGGAACTTTAGTTTAACATCAACTTGAGGATCTAAAGTTGGTAAAGTATCAGGAATAACTGATAAGGTTTCCAATCTTTGCATTGTTAACATTCTAGAGTATGATTTCCACTGTTCTTTTAAGTAATGTCTGTAAACTGGTTGTGTTCTATCTATGCTACCTGTAGCAAATTTAGCATTGTAAATGACTTCAGGGTTGTTTAATTCAGCTTCAACTAACAATTCATCTTTAATATTTATTAGATTTTTATCATCTTTGTTACTTTCAATTTTCTTTTCAATTTCACTAATATTTTTGTATGTTTTGGCACTTTGAGTTTCTAAATATTGATAAGCTAATGGATAAATATCTTCCAATCCAATTGGAGAATTGTATTTATCTTTACTGGACCTTTTCTTTAATGATGCTGGACCGCTTGGTAAATTTGGACTTAATAAAGCAGTTTTCAAAGCATTGTTTTTCAAAGATAAGGATTGTGATCTTTTGGTGAAATTAGACCATATGCTCTTAGACACAGATGATGCCATTTTGATTGTGTATGGGGGTTAATCTGTCTTATTATAGGTTATAAAAGACGTTGGAATCAAATGTTGTCACCTTTTAATTTGTTTACCCAAGGTTGAATCTATTAAACAAAATCGATAAATAACTGAAAAATTTAACGATGGTGGAGCATAATCAGATTGATACCCCGTGCGTGCACTTTATGCTCTGTTTGAAAAACTAAATATATAACTCACGTGATAACACGCATGTGATGCTATTTTTCTTTTATTACACTATGGATTTTATTATTCAACCATATCTTTGTCAGTTGTGTTAAGTATGTATTTTAGTGAGCTTGGGTGGGAAATCTGACACCACTGTCAGTATCCTTTACACCTGTAAATATCTCTATATATATTTATTATACCCATCATCTAATAACTAATTTGAAGATAGTAGTGGAATGTAACTGGAACTAGTTGGATCGAACTGTTTGTAATCGATCTTTGGGAACAAGTCGTCCTCCTGTCCCTTGACTCTAGCATTATTACTATTGTGACTCTTACTCCGATTCCTCTTTTTACATATTGTCCTGTCCTGATTGTCATTTGTTAGTGTCATTGATATCGTCACTAATGATTGTTCATCCACCTCTGTTTTCAATTTCGAAGTTGTACTTTGACCATAATCGTACTCATCGTCCATGTTGAACTCTATAAGTGAGTAGTCTAATCTGTAGACTGTCTTTTCAACCGTGCTTGGTTTCTTGGTTGTTGCTGTTGTTGTGGTTGTTGTTATCATAGGGAATAAATCAGGTGTTATTGGATTCATATAACAAGTATCATTACCAGCAGTACCTGTCTGTTTTTGTTGAGTCTCCTTTTTTCGTACCTTTATAGTCTCTCTGAGTGTTCGGATCATCAAACTCCACAAGTTAACACAGCTATTGTACATAGTGACAGCAGCGTCTATTATTTCCATCTTTCTTGTGATCACCATACAGAATAACTCTATTGAATTAAAGAACTAAATAGTTCAGCAGTCATTAACTAAACTTCCTTTCTTCTTTCTTAAGATAACAAGTAAACATACAATTTACTATCTTCAACCACTCTCCATCCTTCACCTTCCTCCTTTCTTCGTTTAATTAATCGGAAATTACTACTGATCAAACAAATGACAATCATTTCCTCGAGCCGCACTCCAACGGTATTTTGAAGCGCAATTTGAAAAAAAAAAAGAAAAAAGTGTCGGATCTAATATATATTCCATAGAATTAGATCGGATTTACACGACTATTCAAGCTTCTTAAGTAAGCTATTCATCTACAATACTTTGGTTAATAGTATGAATGAAATATTGTAA
>JAKTPI010000144.1:0-15826 GCA_030557545.1 Ogataea salicorniae
GGTCTAAAGATTTGTATGTTAAAAATCCATCTGCTGCAACTGTGTTGCCCACTTCGTCATCTCCTAAATATCATGCTTGTTTTAGCCACCCTCAATCCCCAGTTCCTTGTTCGTTGTTTTGGCCACTTCCCTAAGTCCCTTTGACTTTTCCCAAACAAAGAAATTTCTTTGATGCTGTGTATATGGTGGCTTAAATTAGTTGATGTGTGTATAAAGATATAAGTTTACTTCAAGAAGAAGCAGATTATAAAGTTGAGGATAAAAGGGAACAAAGGGGAGAAAGGACAAGCGCTGAGTTAAAACAAAAGGACACAAAAAAAGAGTTGAGAGTTGTACAAATCTTAAGTTTACCGACGCGGCGATCATTTTATTTGTTTACCCCAGGTTTGAGGCTGTGCAAATTGGATACAACCTAAACCAACTTTAAGTACTCATTTCCATCATCACTGAAATTCTATAGTCAATTTCAGAGAAAACAGAACGTTTCTTCTTCTTTATAAAATTTTTATTATAAAGAAAATGTGTTGTTAAGATACAACGTCCAGAAATCAACCAAAGCAAAACCCACGGTAAATGTTTTCACTAAGTTATCAAAATTGACCTACAGAAGTTGTGAACAAGCATTTATAGAAGAACTTACTTCTTTTATTGAAGTTATTAGATGTTGATCAAACTTATTAGAAATGTCTTTTAAACTTGATGTTTACCTACCTGAGTGTATTTTACTGTTGATTTTGCTAAGGAAGGAATGAATGCTCAAATGACACTTGTGTTTTTATGTCGACTATGGCAAAGCTGTCAAAATTCCTTTTGTTTATTTTCTTCCAACTGACATTTCTTGATGAAACTTTTCCTGTTTCAAATTGTTAGAGTTTAGCTTGTGCTCAAAGATTACTTGTATATGTATGTATGGATGTATGTATGGATTAAGAATCTGCTTTCTACTAGGGTTATATCAGTAATACCTTCAGTTTTACATTTACATGAATGAAAGGTTGTTCAAAAACCGTTATGAATGGAACTTAGGGACCAAATAACGTTATTTTTAGTAACATTGTGAATGGTGATTATACATTATTCATAGGAGTACCCAACTCTTTACAAAGACAAAAAAAAGTAAACTCTTTCAGATGAGGTTTTGAATTCTGAAACTTCGCATGTTTCATAATTACCGAGATTTCATGATAATTTGAGATAATCTCGGTATCTCAACTACAAGGTTACTGATGTTAGAAATATCAGAGTTGCATTCAATCCTAAACCTTTTATTGGTTCATCTGATAAGATTCCACCTTTAGTCAAACGTCTATGGAGCCCTACATCAGACTTTAACCAATCAACACCATTATTGCATAAAAGTAGCCCAGTTGAACGAGAGCCAAATTAATCGAAGTACTGCACTCCAGCTTTTCCAACCAAATGGTTTTTTTTTGTTCTTATTAACACTTCCCAGACAACTAAAAATATTAGTTATTTATTTAACTGTAAGTCAACTCCAAACATTGGAGGTAAAAGTGAATATATTTTGTAAACTAGGGTATGATAAGCCCTCAGCCTGCGAGACTGGGCTCCCTAATACCAGCAACTACTACTACTTACTACCATAATTAATCAAGTAACCCCATGTTTTGATTTTCTGATGCTAATACCCAATGATCTCATGTATTCACAATATCATCATATTCCCTTGCCATACAACAAATCCTTTAATCAAAATTTCTGTGAAAACATATAAGTCAACGCGGAAACTCTGCCGTTTCCGCCTTCGCTGACCAGAAACCACAAATTTATTTTCTTGCGTAATAAAATTCTCATGTTTCAAATTAACTTTCTGATTATATTTAGATCTCTTTCAACTTCTTCTTCCTTTTGTGATCTATCTACAAAGACTTTTTGCCTAAACATATTACTTCAAGTGTGACTAGATAACCTTGTTACTGCATCGCTACTCCACCATGCCTTCAAGTCCATCGAAAGAAGATCTCGCCTATCTAACTGAGTCACTGTGAGTACAAGTTATATTTTTTTCACCAGTGGCTGAGGTTTGCTGACGACCATGCCATTCCATACCAAGTCATTAGCGCCTAACTGTTTTTTTTCTCCAAGAAATCAAAAGTTGCTGTGCTTGGTTTTGCTATCTCATTAAATACTAACAAATATAAAATTCAAATGCACCAGACTATTGTCAAGGGAACACCATTCTATCTCTCCTGATGAAGTCATCTCTCACAAATTAACGGGAATGAAATCCCATTTGAAGTTCTCTGATGATTCTCATAGAATGAAACATTGGTCAGAGGATATGTTGTTTTTCTATACCAATATGATTCTAGATAAATATGCACTAGAAAGAAAACTCAATTATGGATTATTTAGAAACGAGAACGACTATGGTCCTAGAACCAATGACACACAAGTTAGTTTCCACCCTTTCAAGTGGTTTGATCAATGGAATTTGGCAATTTGTTTTCCACAATATAAAAAAGTTGTCATCATTCACTGTGCAAATGATAATAACCATAGATTTTCTTCTCGTATCATATTAAGAACAGACAAATTCATTGTTCATTTTGGTCATAAGATGAAAAAATCCGCATATACTAATCCTTATATGATCCGCAATATAATAGAACCTGTTTGTCCTATTAATGCAATCAATATCTTAGCATTGATTTATTCCTTTTGTCAATATCCAGAGTTACTAGTCGGTACTTTTGTGGATAAAGCATTCACTCCTACTTTATTTGACGTTTCAGAATTTTACCAAGAGATTAAAGAATTCGACAGATTTGGCAATGCAAGAGAAGTCCTAGGCAGTCCTGTTGTTGAGAAAATGATCTTTGAATCTAGGAAACGACCAATGTTGGATATTCAACCGCAACAAGCTTCTCCACCACAAACAGGCGAAAAACCACCACAAACAGGCGAAGAACCACCACCAAAGAAAGCTAAATCAGCTTTCGAGATTGCTGAAGTTTCAGCAAATATTTCAATAATTACAGATACCAAAAGCGTCACTAAAAAAGAGGAATCTACAAATGAAACCGCAAAAGATGCCACTTCACCATCATCGTCTGGAAAGGATGCTTCAATTGAAATCATTGAAGAGAAACCGATTGAAGAATCATCGTTATTCCCAAGAAAGACTGCCATTGATTTTATCAAAGAAATCACTAGTGATTTAGAAGATGTACCACAAGATATTGATGTTTTTGATGAAGTCATTGAAATGATGGAGTCTTGGTCACACACCAAGTCAAGTGAAAATGAAGATAAGTACAAAACATGGGCATTGCTAGTTCGTGAAGTTCTAGTTTCAAACTATACACGTAAGACAAGATTAGAATTTGATGAAGATGAATTCAAAGAGATTTTGAAAACTGGTAGTCACAGCAATCAAGTTTTCCCACTCATTTTAGAAAGTGGAATGGTCTATTTAGTCAACATCAGAACCGACCATGAACTGACTACCGCCAACGTTTTAGAAATCTCAGGCAAGACTTCCAAAAGTGATAAAGATATATACAAATCGCATTCGGTTAAAAGATTGATTGAAATGTACGGTTGGGAACACAAAAAACTAATACACAAGATTAAGGTTGCAAGGTACACTGTGCGAGATGGGTCAATGTACAATATCCTCATTGCTTTCTTGTTTCATATCCATTGGTTTATCGTGCATGGTAGATTTAGTTTGAAAGTTAATGCCAGCTCTAACAATATCGATAATTATGGGATTATATTGCAAAAACTTATGTATGATATCCAAGATGGGAACTCCAAATCAAGAGATGCTAATTACAAGAAACTTTTGCGTTACTTGTAATAATTGGTTAACTCAAGCCCTTAATTTTTTCATTCACCGTTTGAGTCTTTTTTTGAGACCTGTAATTTTAATTTCTGTTCCTGTATTTTTGTTGTTGTTTTATCATTACTTGCATGCATTTTTTTTAAAACTTTTTTTTGCTTTTTTTTCTTCATAGCTTCACTATTTGTTTCCATACAATATTAATTTAAGTACTGAGAAGTTATCTGACACTACACTTTTTGTTTTTTGATCAAGTAAAAATTAATTCTAGTTCACTATCGTACAAATGCAAAACTACAGCTAGCAAAAGTAGCATTTTGAAGCAAGGAAGAACAGTAAACTTCAATCAGAATATGTACTTGTGAAAACGGTAGATAACTTTTTCAACTCCCCACTTTCTATTGTAAAACTTGACCACTAGGTAGCTTGAAGGCTTGGAGATGTACCTGCCTATGGCTTATACTATAGTCATCCGTAAATATGCATAATACAAGCAATAAACATCTTGAACAATTTACTTGACCTCAGCTCAGGTCTGGCTGTTGACGCAGCATTATCAACAACCTGGTTTTGCCAATAACTCTACTGTTTTGATCTCACCAAACTTAAAATCTCTCATAGAATAAACATAACTTGTTTACATATGCTCCAATAATGAAAATTATACTAAGCTCAACAGATGCAAAGAAATAAACTATTTGCAAGATTATGAGCTTTTCAGAAATGTGTGGTGTAAATCTTGTGTTCAGGCTATTGTTGTATGGTTTTTGACAGTATGGCCGAGTGGTTAAGGCGTTTGACTCGAATTTTCGATGCGCAATCAAATGGATTTTGTCCGCGCAGGTTCAAATCCTGCTGCTGTCGAGTGTTTTTTTTTGGAAAGTAATATTTAGTGTAAACCTTGTTTTTACGTACTTGTTTTGCTTTTGTTGCTTTTTATGGATTTGAAGTTATTGCTTTTACTCAGAGTTCCCATTACCAGTGATGAGTGAGTGCTTGATTTATTGGTACTTAATTTCCGGAACAATCGACTAAGAATTTACGCGCCGTTTGGAATTTGTTTTGGCACGCGTCAGTTATCATTCTCCAGGTTTTGATAATAGGTTGACTTCAACACTCCGACTTATCATAATTTGAGCTGCAAATAGTTAAGCTGAAAGTAGACAAAACTATAGACAAAACTATAGAGAAAACTATAGAATAAACAATATCAACGATAATTTACCTATTAAATGACTAGAAGAGGTGCATTAATTGCGATCGAAGGCCTAGATAGAACAGGCAAAACGACTCAAACTTTAAATTTACTCAACCGTCTATCAAAATTTTCTAAACCACATCAATTGATTAAATTCCCGGAAAGAACCACACAAATAGGTAAATTGATAGACCAATATTTAACAGATAAATCTTTTGAATTAAGTGACCAAGCGGCACATCTACTATTCAGTGCTAACAGATGGGAGTTACTTGAGAGAATTAACAGATTGTTAAATGATGGAGTTTGTGTTATTTTAGATCGGTATGTGTATTCAGGAGTTGCTTATTCTTCAGCAAAAGGCTTGCCATTTGATTGGTGCTTGAATCCAGACGTTGGATTGCCTAAGCCCGACTTGACGATCTTCCTTAAATTTGCTAACGATGAGAACATGGACAGAGATGGGTTTGGTGGTGAAAGATACGAGGTTATTGAGTTTCAAAAACAGGTGAAGAAGATGTTTGAGAATTTTAGTGGTGATAGTAATTGGAAACCACTGTATGTTGATGGAAAGTCAATTGAGGAGGTTGAGAGTGATGTTTGGGCAGTTTTTGAAAAGTTTGTTGATGGCACTGACGAAGAGTTACAGTATTTTTGAAATAGAGAGTAATGAATGGACTTATAATAAATAAATCTATTCAACATAAAGAAAATATTTCGTATAAAAAACACACACTATGATATACAGTAATAAACTCACGATATAAGTGGGAGATCAATAAAAGTACAAAGTTAAATAAAGGCGAGAATCAAACAATTGTCCTAGTTGTAGGAAAAAAAACACTGATTCACAAAAGAGTAAAACAAACAGAAAAAAAAAAACATAGAAAAACACAAATTTAAAAGACATCAAAGAAAATAATATAGATTGGAGACACCATGATAAGGCATTTGGCAAAAAAAAAGAATAAGTAGAGGAGTACAACATATTAACACAAGCTATAACAACAAAGAAAGCTAAGGCAAAAAGGGATAGAGGAAAAAAAAATCACATTGTTAAAATGGTGATGATGTTTCAACATAGTCAAAACAGAGATTTTGTTAGACATAAGCTCAGTGAATTGGACGGCGATACACACTCGGTTGTTTGCCATTCACTAAATTTTTGTTCATAAAATATAAAGATAGCTTCCTTATATGAATGACAAGTTGGCATAGAGAGCAATGATTGAGGTGAAGAAACTGTTAACCAGAACCCAATTACCAAAATGGTTTCTGATTAGAACGGTACTCTGTAAAGTTAAATGCTTCAGCAGAGCAACAACATAACTGATTGAATAATCATTAGAAGAGAATTGAAATTGAACTTCGTCTCTAATGCTAGAAAAGTGAATTTCGGTCTTCAATAAAACTAAACTAAATAAAGTTTTAGCTAAAGCATGAACAAATGGATCATATTCAAAATCGTAAGTAAAGTTGATGTAATATGATGTAATCTTTGGCAAGATGTATGCAGCAATTAACCATAAGGCAAATGTAGCGATCAAGGTGACATCAGAGAAAATGGTAAAATCTAAAATAGCCATTTTAGAAAAGTATTCTGGAACGTTTTCTTTTAATAATTTTGGTAAGAAAGAAGCCTCACCAATGGTAACAAACTTGCAAAAGTACGAGAATAAGTAAGCAGATTCGGCGACCAAGGATAGATCATTGACAGTGTAGGGATCACTCAAATAATCTCTCAATTCCATGTTCTTAGTTTGAACGTATTCAACAGCACCAGAAATCCTGTTACATGTACCTTCACAGTAGACCATAGACTTTAATTTCTTGCAAGCACTGGCAGTGAATGATTCAGCCGGTTCAGTCGGCTCAGAATCGTCGTCAACGGCTTCAGTTTTTTCTTCTTCAGCTTCGTCTTCGTCTTCATATTCATCATCTTCTTCATCTTCACCACCGTCTTCATCTTGATCTTCACCCTTGTCTTCTTCTTCAGGGTGCACAGGTTCAGCAACTTCTTCGTCTTCATCAGCAATATCGATAACAACGGAGTCATTAGCAGTACGCTTCTTCTTGATTGGAGAGCCGGTCTTTGACGAAGGGAATGTCGCATGTCTAGCATAGTCGCTGTATTTGGAGTTGGCAAAACGAGCATAGTTTTGAACAAAGTGACTAGTTAACTTTTCAGCAATATCTTTCTTGTATTTGGTTCCTGTGACATCAACGTTTAATTCATTGGCTAACTCAATTAATTGAGTTTTAGTCTTATTTGTTAAGGACATTGTCTTTGTTTTGTAATAGAAGTATATGGTAATCTTTATCTATACTATTGTTTACCTAGTGATAATAACGTGTTTTTGAATGAAATCAGAGAGTATAAAAAGAATCAAAACTTGCTGAAAAATAAAAAAATGGGTCTGAGTTGTCAGATAAATAACGTGATTCAACGGTTATATATTTATTGTTGCTATTGATGAAACTAAAAGAGTAGAAAAACAAGCAAAACATGTAAACATAAACAGAAAAACAAAGCAAAAGTGCTTTGTTTCATTTTTGTTTTCGTCGCACATTTCGACGCCTGTGGCAGATGAGGAAAACAAAGTGGCTATGTGGCGCATGCTGTTTACTTATTTCCTCATTCGGAAGTAGCCGCGGAAGTTATTGTCCAAAACACTGTTGTTAGTACTAAATGTTGGAGATATATACAGCCTTTACATATATAAAAGATATAAAACAAGAGATTCAAATGAACTCACATACTAATCTTACCCTTCATATAGTTCCAGTAGTTCACTCTGATGCAGTCGTATTTACCACCCAACAGTTCGTAGATTTCAATACTCTTTGTGTAGTTTTCTTCCAGCTTGTAGATTTCAGCTAACATCTCAAAAGCATAGACAGAGATAATATTACCCTCAGTATACTTGATAGCAAACGGTTTCAATTCGGTAATATTAATAACCGTGTGTAATAATTTATAAATACCATTCAAGTAATTCCAGGTCGATGGATTAGTTGGTGAGACTTGAATCATTTTTTGAACAAATTCAACCTCTTTGGCCACTTCAATACCATCAATAGAATTTTTAACATCCTTCTTACCAAATTTAACAAAATACCTGTGGTTCCAAGCTGAGTTATTCCTCACATCTTCAGTGATCTTTCCTTCAGTAAATTCTAACTCTCTTTCAGTATCATATAATTCGAATCTTTCCACTAGCCAACGTCTATAGGACCAAACGTGGTAATTCTTGGAGTCTTCGTCAATCATGGCATCGATGATTCTGTAATCATTCTCAGGAGTGAACTCAGAACCAGAACCAGTACTAGTTGAAATAATAAGTTCAATAACCAACTTACGATAATGCCATATTTGGTAATTCTTTTGTGATTTCAAAGCAACCTGACCACACCATTCTAGTTCCGATTGTAAGCCATTTGGCAATTCATTCTTTGAATTCAATGATTTGATGATTTCATAACGATATTCCCAAACACTATAATGAGCAGCAACTTTGGCAATTAATAAGGTTGTTAAATGCAAAGCTCGAAGTGAGTGTTCATTCGAGTTCATTAGTGGACGTATTATTGATAGGAAATCTTTGTATTCTTGTGTGTATATGATTTGACATATAATTTCGTTTGGGTCAGTTATTGAGGGGGTTGATATTGGTGTTGGTGTGATGTCATCGTAGTTGTAATCTAAAGTGTCCTGTTTGATTCAAGAATACGTTAGTATAGTGGATGTTAGTAAATGGATTGGTGTTCTTCTGAGTGTGGATGTAATTTAAGGTAAATATTAGGTGAGTTACTGACCATTTTGATAGTTTGAAGCTAGTAAAGATTGATAATTGAAAAACTGATCAGTAATTAGTCTGAGTTTGAGATGAGATAAAACTATAAAATCGATTGAGGAGGAGCTTTGAAAAAAGGTTAAGCTGGAATAAATTCTTCGTTAATAATTGAGTTAGTAATGACTAATGTGATAGTTATAAAGTATCCATCTGACTAGTGAATTGGATTCCAACGAACCGTTTCAATAATAGAAGGTGAATTTGTTTCATGATGAACTTTTTTTGCAGAGTAGTTTCGAGTCTCACAAAATTTTAAAAAACTACCGAATTCGGACGGCTCAATAATACACTCCACTTTACTTCAATTGATATACTTATTTTTAATAAATCAAAAAAATACATAACATAACAATCATAATGATGACAAAACATAATAAAAAAAACACCGCAAAAGAGACTATAAACTCATTTTCTTCTAGCTTTAGCTTTACAATCGTCACAGAACCATTCTCCCCTGGGCAACTCTTTCAAACCAGTACATGGTAAATGGAACCACTCACGCTCACAATGGTGTCCATCACAACCAACCATTTCGCCATATGAAACCTGTTGACAGTAACAGTAAACAGGTTCACCTTCAAACGTCACTGAAGATGCTTCTTGGGTAGTAACTGTATTGGCTGCGTTGGATGTAGCGGCAGAATTGGTGCTTGATCCAGATGAAGACACACTAGCTTTCGAACTGTTTGAATGCGGTTTATCTTTAGCTGTGGATTTATTTGAAACATTATTTGATTGGGTTGCTGACTGTGGAGTACCTAATTTTAGTGCATTGACATTTATGGTGGATGATGTACTTGGTGTACTTGCAGTAGAAGTGGATTCGTCCTTTGGTTTCTTCTCTTTTTTAGCTTTATTCGATTTAGGTCTCTTTGCAGAATGTTGCTTGGATTCATCATCGTCTTGAAATGTAGTTGTAGATGATAACTGTGATGGCGTTGGTGCTGTTTGCTTTCTCTTTTTCGATTGTGTGCTGTTTGAAGTTGTTGTGGCAAATGGAGTACCTGCTAAAGAGTTTGTGCCAGAACCTCTTTCAGAGTTTGGAGTAGAATCTTTTTCTTTCTTTTCCTTCTTCTTTCTTGAATTCACTGAATTTGAGATGTTAGAACTAGATGTGGATTGAACTGAAGGTGCCATGATACCACCCACAGACGGAGCTGGAGTGGAATGTGCACTCTCATCACCTCCATCTTCTTCTTCACCATTTTTACCCTTATGAGCTTTTCTAGCAGCCAGTGCTTCCCTTCTTGATTCTGATCTTTGTGATTGTGCAGATTTTTGTTCAATTATTTTCATACAAGGGTGAATTAATGGACCAATTCTAATCAATTCTGGAATTTCATTTGCCTCTATAATTTGATAGTTTTGATTGATTCTGTTGAGGTGTTTATTGACAGTATCAGATGCAATGGTGGCAACATGCATTTTCTCTTCTAAACATGGCATTAACTCTTTGATCAAATCTCTTATTTTGGATAATAATAGTTCTCTTTTAGGATGAGTCTTCTTCATTGTTAGGAATCTGCCAATGTATGCCTTCAAGTATGGAACGGTGTTGACACATTTGGCATCGATTTCTTTCAATAATGTAAAATATCTGATTAGATCAAATGGAAAAGCTTGAAATGCGTCTGTTATTTCGTTCAAACCAGGGTATAAATCAGTGATTGTCGGCTTGTTGATCATCTTGACAACATGTTGAGATTTTTGTTTTTTTTCAAACTTGGAGTTGTTGCTGTTGTTAGTAGCTCTATCGGCAAGCCTTTGTGACTTGGAACGAGGAGGCAAATTATCGTAAGTGGTCATTTGATGGTTTGAAGACTTGATAGTTTGGTTTGAACAATACAATATTCTTAAAGAAAGAAAACGTAGTAGATAACAGTTACCTCACTTAATTCTTTGTTACTAACTAACACAGCAGTCCAATTGATTATTTGCTTTCTGGAATCTTTGTAGTGTACATAACAATTACATATCCGCAGAAATTTTGAGCCCTTTCATTCTTTTTTACGTCCATTACAGTCGACCGAGAAGGATGCCACCACGCGCGCTACAGAGTTGTTTTCAAACTAGTAGAAAACGTGAAGCTTTGAAGAAAACTTAGAAAAAACATATAACATATATCAAATATGTATGTATCTACGTATAGGCGTATCAAAGCCTACTTTATTTAATGATATAAATAAATTGTGTTTTTAAATTTAAATCAAATCTATACATGTGTTGAGTTTATAAGTATAGTAGAATCTGCAAGGTATTGAATTTGTACGTATTGAGAAATGGAAAATGGCAAATGGTAACATTCCTAATATTCGTCACAATAGTATTACTGTATGAACTATTATTGAACAGTAATCTGGCATCTATATTGATTCGTACATCAAAAATTGAAAAGGTATTCTCTATAGGTGATAAAATATGTTAAACAAAGTGATATGTAGTGAAAAGCAGGACCAGGTAAAAGGCATGCAAAAGATTAAGGTACTCGGTGTATCAAAAATTTTCAGGGTAATTCAAGAGGTTCTTCAAGAAAAGTAGGACTCAGCATACAGCCCATAAAAATAAAAACCCCTGCTTTCCCAACACAGCACTTTAAGCAAGATTTTTTAGGAAAACGTTCGGATTCGTGCTATTTAACAGGCAACCAATCTTGCCACACTGAAATACTTTAATCAGCCCAAATATGGTGTTTAGTTAGGTTTACCGAGGTGTATGTGTTTTATACTTGAAAGATAAAGAACGTTCCCAACTATCACTACAAAACAAAAGTTAATGTAACTGAAGTTTATGGTCGCAAGGAGACAAATCTATCCTCTTCTATTGAATCTAAAAAAGGAACTCACAAAGCTAGGATATTATTCGCCGCACCCAATTTTCCAATTTCAAAAAAGAAAGCATCAATCGACTCACCTTAGTAGTGCAGCCGAGTTTCTCCACTTAGTAAAAGAAAATGAACTTGTGTCAAACTGAAAATTGGACCTATGGTATTCAATTATGAATATCAATTATTTAGTATAATTCGATTAGACTTAAAAAGCATTTTTCTTGCACCAATACACAAGTTGCATGTCAAAAGGGAGGTTTCTGAAAGTTGACTTCTCCACTCCAAATTCATCACAATTTGGCCCACTGTTGAACGTTCAATAACTAGAAATGTAAAAAAAGTGACTTTTGTATGACTTGAGTGGTCTTTCTTGCATTCGGAGTGGTGATTTGCATTGTCTAATCTTAAGATCCCAAAGCTGTGCTGCATGCAATTCAATTGCACACTCATTGCACAGTTTTGCCTATCTACCGATAATAAAGACTTGAACCAGGGAAGTAATTAACTTCGATACTTTGAAAAAACAAATAAATTAGAATAAAATGCTTGCTTTCCAAACTTGCACTCTAAATCCTAAACAATTCGCCTGCATTTTCAAAAGTTGAGCTTGACAGTAACGGGGGCTAACTCCAGCTGAATATCAAGCTACGAAAAACTTAACTTTTGGACTTCAGCAGTAAATTAGTACATCATTATAACATCTTTCATACAAGTCCTGAACCAAACAAATTATTCAAACAAGTGATCTGTGATAAGTTTTACGAAATAATTCAAGATTGTCAGCCAGGATATCCCAGCTACACCAACTTTCAGTACATATCACAAACTATTCCAGCTGGATGTATTTTTACCAAGGTTTCCAAAGTATCATTAGCATTCTATGCTATTCCAAAAATTCCCGAGATCCCCAAAGTATTCCGGCTACAACAGTTCATTAACACTGCTGCCATAAAATTCCGTAGATTGCATTCATCACTACTGATGACATAATACTGAGAGATGGCCAATCACTATGAATGATGACATAATATTCAGAAGAAGTTAAAGTCTAACTCTGGTTATTCAACCACTGATTTTTTTGATGTTACATTACTCCGCATTGTCCATTTTGGTAGGATCTACGTTTCATCTGGCAGTAAAGCTTTTGAATCTTTTTGAATGACACATTTCCAGAATCAGGCCATTTACATATTTGGCATATCTATCTGTTAGTTTTTGCTTCGTCTTGGGGGAGAAGTACTCTTTAATAGAGAGTGTGAGATTATTCATTAAAAAAGCTAGAATTTGAACTACAAGTTCGGGAAAGAAAGTCAAAGTCCTCTTCCACATTTATAATTAGCCATCGTATATTACCACTCATGTATACTTTATAATTTTGACCAGTTCTTATGAGATTTGTGGCACTACTAGCAGCATTTCTGATAGCTGTTGAAGCAGCTGAGCGTCCAACTGCTGTGACTTTTCAGTTCAAAGGAGTTTCTTACACTCATGAGATAGCTGAATACAGAGATGATGGTATGATAATTTATGCCCCTCTTCCAGCTTCGTCAAATCCAACTCCGATCGACAAGGAAGAAAGAAGAGACTTTTATAGAGCAAGACGTGCCGCTGCTTTTAATATTGATATTCCCAGCAACAACGGTACTGAAGCCACTGCGAGGCTAACGTGAGAAAAAGTGTGTTCAGTTTATTTTAATTCGAACACTACCCCTTCAGTCAAGACCACCACTCCTTCAGTTATATAAGGACCTCTGTATCATTCACCTTTTATACTTTACCTATTACATGTTGTACTGCAATTGGTACACTAGTTTTATATAATCAATTACATATTACACTTTACTTGTCAATTAATTACACCTTACACCTTACAAACATAATAATTACGTATTACATTCTCTCATAACGAAACGGTTAGTTGTTCCTTGGATGCGAACGTACAATGACGAAGATTGCGTTTACGTACGTGGAACACTGGAGAATTCTAACCAAATGTCAGAGTGTACAGGTTGGGGTTTATTTGAAAGTTTTAGAGCATCTAGCGATGGTAATTGTCTGACAATCGAGATATATACCGAATCTGGCTCTGACGGTGACGCTTTGATAGCAGAAGTTGACGCCGACACAACATCGGCATGCTACACCTGTACATGTGGTGATATGTTAAGCTCTGACTGGTTTGATTAAACGGATGCAATAAAGATGTCGATATTCTTTGAGTGACCATGAAACGATGTGTGATGATGTACCTATCCTTGATTCATTTGAAAGGGGGTTTTTTTTTACCTATCCAATAAGTTAGATTATTCTTACGTATGTTGTATTGTAACTTTTATTTACCTCAATGGAATCATCATATTAGTTCGGCCCTTTTTCAAGGGCAGATACATATTTAAAAAAGTTTCAAGCGCACAAAAAATTGGTTTCTGCGCTTGAACTTTAAACACTTAGTGTTCCATCAAAACAACAGATATGGAAAATTAGTAACTTTATAATTAAAGATTTATCATTAAAAAATAGCTTATCAAAGTTTGATGTAAATCGAATTTGTGGGGACTGAGATATTTGGATGTTTGTAGTGGTAACTCATTTTACTAGGAAAGAGGCTGGTAAAGAAATTTTGCTCAACTTTATGGCTGGTGCCACCAGTATGGCGCAGGTGATTTCCCAATTGAGACAAAAATTCGCGTGTTTACAGTTTGATTTTTATGTAGAGTAGTTGCGTGTCCCATTCAATTCTTATCAACGTTTTGATCTGAATCTGACAGGGCAGTGCAAAAAGGTTTTAAAATCTGGAGAACACATGAACGTTGAATAGGCCAAAAAAGTTGGGGCAGATAACTGCTGTTGCTGATGTTGGTTTTTTCATCTTCAGTGCGACTGTGTCAGGATCAGGCTATTATTAGATTAGATATAATAATAGAATATATTTGTCTGGTCTCCCAAGTGGAAGTACTATTATATAAACCTATATAAGAGAAAGCAATAAAGTGGGTTATATACCAGAATGTGTAAGAGTTGTGAAGCAGCCAACTAGATTAGGGAGCGACGTTTCCCATACGTCTCAGCCTATGTGATTACCTAATCTCAATCCCGCATATTCCTGATGACCTAATCCTACACTAATCCTAACAGACTGTTGTGAATCTGGAAAACGTCGCTTTTCAAATTGTGAGGACGCAAATTTTGGCTAAATTGGGAAATAACCCAATGGTACACTGTATAAGGCTGTGCAAGTCTGCTTTTCTACTGATTTTTGGATGAACGAGTACCTCTAAAACAATTAATAATGCTATTGGTATACGTGATTAGTTTAGATCTAATTTTTTATTGGTTCAACTGCAATTAATCATATTAATTTAAATGAACAAATAAATAAAAAATAATAAAAAAAGTAATAATAATATAAAAAATATAATTAATAAAGAATAAGAGAAATAAAAAGGATATATTTATTGAATAAATAAAAAAAAAAATATAATAAAAAAAAGAATAGAGAGAGAATGAGAAATTTAATAATATTAAATATGATATGAATAAATAGTGTAATATATTTATCAAAGGTGATATAAAAGGAACTCCACAAACCTCTAAAACACACCAGACGTTTATCACAGATGATCCAATGGCTTTCGAAAACTGCCGTCTGTTTTTTCTTAGCTATGGACATCCCATCGAATTTGGCACGTTCTACATAAATATTTTTGTAAATTACAACATCAATTAAAAGATCTCATATATTTATTAACATTTTATCTTTTTATTTTTTAATCCTTTTATTTAATTTTTTTAAATTTATTATTATTACATTAATTTATCTAATTATTTAATTTATTAATTATTATTATATTTATTTCTATCATAAATTATTTGTTTTCAAGACAACCTCTAATATTTTAAATAGATCAAAATCTATCTAACAAAGATAATAAACAAACAAAATCAAAATACATCTAAATAAAACAAACAAGCAATAACAAAAAACTAAAAAACAAACAATCATCCAAAATCGAAGGGTTTTGAAGGCTGTAGACCGATCTCCCATTTTTCTTTCGTGTGAGGAGAGCTGCGTGATGCACACCTCACACCCACAGTCTATTTTTTCTGTTTTCTCGCTCCACACCCACCCACCTAACTAGCTT
>JAKTPI010000145.1:0-15793 GCA_030557545.1 Ogataea salicorniae
ATCTTCCACTAGCTCCTTCAATTTGGGCTCCTAACCTATGCAACTCTTAAACACTAAAATTATGACTTCGTCATTGTTGTGGCTTAGTTTATAAATACCACAAATTGTAATCATATACAGAAAATCACACTCTTAATGAAAGTGAGGTTCTGACAAAATAGGAATAAGGAATATAAACAAATATATATAGTAAGAAGTCGAGTGTTGACGACGTTGTCAACAACTCGAGAGTATTTCCTAATTTAGTAATCTAAAAACAAATATCCTAATAAGGAAGGCGTCGCATCGCTGTAAGGTTGCCGTCGCATCAAGAGGAGGAAACCTTACAGTGTAGACAAAGAAAGGCAGAGTATGTAGCATGTCGTTCTGAGAACCCTTAATTTTTCAAAAATTGATTCTAAAGGTCTAAAAGTTAAACAACGTTTAGATGTGGTAAGAAATAATTTTGTGATGTAGTCAGGAAGGTGAATTACAGTGAAAATTGGTTCAGATAAGTCAAAATAGGTATATTTTACGCCATCGTGCCGCTCACTATCCGGAATCTAAAATTTTATGAGCCGCTGGTGGTCTTATTTTATTTCAGAGACGCGTACTAACCTTCCACGCACGTCGGTCTTATTTAACTACAGTTATTGCCGCATCAGAATCAGAAACATTTTGCTTCTTGATCAAAAACAGTTGAACTTTTAATTATATAGTTGCCACATACAAAAGTATAATACTCAATACCAACTTCAATTATGGTGGAGGTTGCAATCAATGAACTACGGCGCAATAAAGCTGCTAGACATGATTCAACGTTTAACCATCCTTACGCACCTTACAATGTTCAAGTACAACTCATGGAGGCAATTTATAAGACTATAGACGAAGACTGCAAGCTAGGTATATTTGAAAGTCCCACGGGTACGGGTAAAACACTATCCATCATTTGTTCAACTATGACATGGTTAAGAGAGTTGAAAAGAGAGAAGAATGCACTAATACAGAGTGAGGACGATGGGGACGATGATGAACCAGAGTGGGTAAAAAAGGCTTATAGAGATAAAATCATAGGGAGGTTGGTCTTAGAAGCTAAAGAATACGAACAGCATTTAGATCAAGTTAAGAAAGAGGAAGGAAAATTGATTTCTGGTAAGCTTACAGATGAACAGCAACACAGACATAAGAAGCCAAGAACAAGTAAATCAGAACTGCCCAAGGATGACCTGCAGAATTTAGCTCCGGATGATTACTTCAGTGATAACGAATCATCAAGTGGTGCCAATGAAAAATATACTAAGTTAAACAGTGATATTCAGCAATTATTGGCAGAAGTGGAAGGAAAGGTGGATAGAGCAGACAAATCCTCCGAGATTAATCAATGTCCTACCAAAATATATTTCGCTTCAAGAACTCATTCCCAATTAAATCAGTTTAGCGATCAATTAAGGTTAGCTACTTTTCCTTCTTCTCTCGAAGGAGTTATTGAGAGAACAAAATATTTACCAATGGGTTCAAGAAGACAGTTATGTATCAATGAGAATGTGACAAAGTTGAAAGAGTCTCAACAGATAAACGATGCGTGTATGGAGCTACAAAAAGGAGGTAAAGACAAAGATAAATGCTGTCCATATATGCCCAAACCAAACAATCGCTTGGATGAATCTTTGGTTACAAACTTTAGAGACTTATCATTTTCTGAAATTCATGATATTGAAGAACTACATCAAATTGGAAAGCATTATAATATTTGCCCATATTATAGCTCAAGGAAAAATGTGGAAATTGCAGAAATAATATCTTTGCCATATCAACTACTATTACAAAAAACTTCAAGAGAGGTCTTGAACTTAAGTCTAAAAGACTCCATTGTGGTGATTGATGAAGCACATAATTTGCTGGATACGATTACTTCTTTGAACTCGGCGTCTGTTTCGTATTCTGAGCTTGTCTCTGTTAGAAAAGCTTTGAAGCTATATACAAGTAAGTTTTCTTCAAGGATGAATGCCGGGAATAGAATCAACTTAGCTAAATTGACTAAAATGGTTACGTATATCGCTAAGTTCATTCACCAGCAAACAGAATTTAAAAAAAGCTCTTCTGGTGTTGAAATTAGTCCATCGGATATATTTGATGGAACAACTGGTGACTTATTGAACATTCATTCACTTGAGAAATATCTTACTAAATCAAAGATAGCTTATAAAATAGAAGGATATATGGAGAAGTTGAGAATGGATGCAGAGGCAAAAGTTGGCAATCCAACACCGAGGAAAAAAAGTTTATCCACCCCTCTTTTATTTAAGATAAAGTCATTTCTTTACTGTTTATCTAACCCTTCTAAAAGTGGGAAACTTTTCTTTGATAAAGATTCTAACAATGAAGTGATTTTGAAGTATCTTTTATTGGATCCAAGTGAAGCATTCCGTGATGTTCTGGAAGAATCTAAGTGCGTTATACTGGCAGGTGGTACTATGGAGCCGATTTCAGATTTTACAAATTTCTTAGCTCCTTATATTCCAGAAGAAAAGATTGTGCGTTTCAACTGTGATCATATCATCCCGGATAGAAATTTAAACGTTTATCCTATCTCTAATCACGGGAGTCAAACCTTTGAGTTTTCATTCGACAAAAGAAATGATACTCGTATGATGGATGAACTAGGTAGAGCTATAACTAAGATTCTAAATACTGTTCCGTTTGGTGTGGTTATTTTCTTTCCTAGTTACAAGTATCTAGATCAGCTTCTTAATAGATGGAAGAGTTCTCAATTTTTTTATGACATAAATAAAATGAAAAAGGTTTTCACAGAACCTAGAGACTCCAATGTTGATTCAACTTTAGATGAATATAGTGATTTAATTTTGAATCAACGTAAGGGTGCGGTGTTATTTGCTGTTGTTGGGGGTAAAATGTCAGAAGGTATCAACTTTTCAGACGACCTTGCTAGAGCTGTTATGATGATTGGTTTGCCTTTCCCCAATTTCTTCAGTGGTGAATTGATTGCGAAAAGAAAGTACATTGAATTAAAGACGATCGAAGCTGGTGGAACTAGTAAGCAAGCTCAAGAAAATGCAAAAGATTTCTCCGAGAATCTTTGTATGAAGGCTGTAAATCAAAGTGTTGGTAGAGCCATTAGAAACATTAACGATTATGCCGTTATTTACCTAGTTGATGCTAGATATGGGAGGGAATACATTCAAAAAAAACTCTCTGGATGGATCCAAAAAAGATTACTGAAAACATATTCGGATCTCGACCGTTCCAATTTGAAAACCATTGACTTTTTCAAAGTAAGTAGATGATTCCTATATTTATTAATATAATTATCCTTTATGAGATATATACCTCAATGAGTGAACGGTATAGCTTTGTAAACGCTTATAAACAAAGATTAAAAAATATCATTGAAAAGGGGATTGATTGATCTTTGAAATCGACCCAGGATGAACTTGTCGACTCAACTGGCTTCGCGTTAGTTGCACGACTAAAATTACATGCTGCGGACAAACCGGATAGAGGGGACTGAGACTGTTACTACTACAACTATAAACTAATTAGAATAGTTAGTAGCAACAAAAACAACATAAATTGGTTTTGTATCCATTTTCTTTGAAAGGCTTGATCATTTGATAGGGTTCGTTCATAACTAGTTCTACAACATCTATTATTTTTATCGAATTAGATCGATATTAAATTATCATTTGCAAATAGCAACAAATCATCACGTAAACTTTGGTAAACTTTGGGCAACTTGTGGACAGTGAAATCACACCAGGTAACATCAATATCAAACAAACTTTAAGCACGCACAAAGGTCACAGTTTTATAACAACCCACCATGACATCATCATTCAACCAGATAAGAACTCAAATCATTTCGTTGGAGAACCAACTATCAAGTCACTTGTCTGAGTATTCATCTAATACAACTTCTACTGAGCCAGAACAGTCGTCAGAAGAAGCCAAAACTGAACGTAAAATCGAAGCAATACTAAAAGACTTGGTTTTTTTGATAACAGATTTGAATAAAGTTGTTGATTCCCAATCTGCTGAGAATACAATTTCAAACTCAAAATTGAGCCAGCTGTCCAGACACAAAGAGAATTTAAATCAATATAAAATGGATTACCACCGCATTAAATCATCAATTCAACAAGAAAGAGACCGTATGAATTTACTCTTCAATGTCAGAACAGATATAGAAGATCATCAAAGACAAGTCAATGAATCAACCTCATCAAATGTGGGTAATGAAGATGGCTATATGTTAAACGAAAGAATGAGATTAAATCAACAACATTCAGCAGTTGACACTCTGTTAAACCAAGTTTTTGAAACTAGAGATGAAATAATGAGACAAAGAAATACATTCAGTAACTTTGGAAATAAAATATCAAGGTCGTTGAGCACCATGCCAGGTCTAAATGTTTTATTAGGTAAGATTAATACCAGAAAGAAGAGAGACAGTTTGATCATTGCAGGTTTGATAATCTTTTGTATTATACTATTATGGTTTATTATGTGAGTTCAAAGTGGTTGAACTTGCAATTCAGTACTAATATCAGCTAGAAGTGTGTGTATTTAAGGTTAAGTGGCAAAAGAAGTACGACTTCCTAACGGGTATATAAAAATGAAGAAGATGCTTTGATATTTTGTCTGCAATATTTTGTTTCATGCACCTTCAGTTATGTAAGATTTAAATACTCATACAGTTTTGAACGGAGTATTTAGTATGTATAACATGGATTCATATTATCATAATATTGTTACTTTTGATGTAAATGTAAAAGTAAATAAAATGCCAGTGTTCTTCACATCAAAATGTATATAAAGATTTTTGCGGCGTCAAATTTCCAGAGCAGCGGCCGAAATTTAAAAAGCTGTTGAAGAAAGCACATTTTGCAAGTTTGTACAAATGAAAATTCCGTATGTGTATATGTAAATACTCTATTTTATCAGTGTTCTTCGGCATCAGTCAGTCCATTAACTATATTCAACAAAGTAGTTAATAACTACAATTGTATTTGCCGATTTACATTTTTTTTGAAATTTACAACTGCTGTGAAGATGGCAAGCATATCCGAAACGTACCTGACAAAATACTCTGAATCGCTATCGTGTATAGTTGAAAGTTTATCAACAATTTTCACTTTGGCAGATCTAACCAATAATTCAAGATTTAATGACGATAAGTTAAAAGAGCTCGTTAACTCCAATTTTGCTGACTTGGTATTTGATGATATACCGTTTACATCTAAATCCGTTTTTTTCAATGATATAGCCACCACTAAGATTGTCGATGTGCTTACAGAATACGAGAAGAATCAAGATGTTGACACATTATTACTTAAAACACTATTAATCCTTGATATTTCTATCCATTTGGCTTTTGTTAGATATATATGCAAGGACACTGAGCCATTCCCAATGCAAACATTAAACACCATTATGTTGACCTCTCCGTTTGAATTTATTGTTGATACATTTGGTGATGTGTTTTTCAACTCAGCAAGTTATGACAGAAGAATTAAACTAACTTTAAATAACAATTTGATAGCTAGAACAAGACCAGGTTCAACATTATTGCAAGTTGGAACTAGCATATTACCTAAATTAATCAATAACCTTTCAAAACATGATATTTTTGCAACCAGGTTGAGAATATTCATTTCAAGTTCATTAGATATAAACGAAAAGTTACTAGCCTCATCAGATTGGAAATTAAACTCTTTTTCAAACACATATCTTGAATTTTCAAAAACGAAAAAATGGCCAAAATTGAAAAATGCAACCGGTCAAAACTCCAGGGTTACAAGAGGATCGTTAGATAACGTTTATCATGAATATTTGACCTTGTCGTTATCATTCACATCAAACTTTCCTCAATTGATCAAAGATATGAATGCTAGCAAAAGACAAAAATTTTCAAGAACCTCTGCAAGACCAGTTCCTTTTCTTGATCAGGTGAATAACGTAACTAGGGTTGTTACTGAGATGGATGAACCTTTATTGTCGCAGCATAATTCCAATTCAAAGAAAGTTGAGAAACTTACAGAACAACAAATTGAGTTAATTGTCAATGAATATGAAAATATGACCTATGATTGTGATTGGATATTGAACGAGGATGATTTTGTGACACAAATCAAATTGACTAAGAATAGACGTATTATTATCATGCAATTGTACATCATGTTGAGTTTCATTTATGATTTTACTGAAGAAAAATGGACTAAACTTGTGGACGGTGTTAACTCTGAAGTTCGTAAATACAAAACACCTGAATTTAATTGTCCAAAACTAGAAAATGATCACATAAGAGACAGAATAGCGGAAAGTTTGGCATACATCGAAAGGCATTATATTAAAAAGGATCCTGAATTTGTGGTACTTATGAAGTACATAGTTAATTACACAGAAGTAGATTGGAGATTCTTCAAATTGAAGCAATTTGGGCACGGTGATATCAAGGAACTTATAGGATTAAGTGATTCGAAAAAAAGAAAACTAGGGGAGCATATGGAAGGTTGTCAATCTTACAAAAAACTGCATTTTCATAAATACGGTACCCCAAAGTTGAGTAAAGCGTGGACTGTTAATACTGGATTAGAAGAAATCAAAGTTAAGCTGAGTGATCCTGCTGATAAATTGGACAGTTATAGAGATGACTTGTATTTTTTGAATGGTAATATCGATGGTAAAAAGCAAGAGTTGGAAGCGTTGAAAGGGTCGATGAAAAAAGAAAATAAGGATTGTGAGGCTGAAGAAGAGAAAGAAGAAGAGAAGAAAGCTGATGTTACTGTTGATCCTGAACAAGCCAAGCAAGTTGAAACGATAACCGCTGAGTTGAACGAATTGAATGAAGATAAAGATTTAATGAATTGGAAGGCGTTAAGATTGGCCAGAGGTTCAGGCCATTGGATGAAATTCAACCAAGTCAATGAAAGAGTTGGAATGGATGGCTTGTTTGACGAGGATCTAATTGTCAAGGACGAGGAAGAAAGATCCAGGTTGAAAGCTGCTGCTGCTGCTGCTGCTAGTGCTACTGCAAAACCTAAGGTCCAGGAATCTGAGACTACATCCATATCCATATGAATTTAGCTATAGATCTATATAGAGTAGAGTATATTTATTTATACCTGTTTAATTGTATAACCTATCCTAATAATCAAATTACAGAAAAAAAAAAAACAATTCACCGCCTTGAATCCACTCTTTTTCTTTAGTCACGTGACTTTTCGTATCTTTTGTGGTCGGTGTTTGTTTAATGTCTTTTTTTTTTGCAAGGGCCTTCTTGTTCATTAGCTGAATGGGGGTGACTCCACACTTTTCAGTCTCTCTCGTTTTAGGCTCCCAATAGAAATAGCTCTGACTGTAAGACTTTTCATCCCAAATCAAAGGCCTATCCATCCACGCATATCTTAACTTTCCTTTTTTCTTCTATTTTTTTTTTTATTTATACTTAATTATTTGATTGCATTTGTTGTTTTCTTTCGTTATTCATAGACTTCCTTTGCAAGAACATAAAAGTTTGAAACTCATCAAACAGTATCAGTCAGAAGAATGCCATCAATCGCTCAACGTGGAGAAGAAACTGATTCAGTTTCTGCTTCTGTTGCATTATCATCTGCTACAATCAGCTCTCCGTTCGGACTGCCATTAGATCCTTATGAATTAAAGGGTAAAATTTTAACTTCTCCTTACAACTTACTGTTATCAACTACTTATCTCTTGTCAGATAAGATTTTCAGTTATGGTTTATTAGGCCAATCTGAAAACCCTGAAAACAAATCTGTTTTGAACTTATGGTCAAATTTGAAAAGAAAGAACTTGCATGATTTAGTTCCTGAACTTTACAACTTGGAAATTAGATCTGGTTGTGGTAATATATTATTAGGTTACTTAAATGAAGCTAAAACTAACGATCCAATCTCAGTTATTATTCCATCATCTGCTTTAACTTTCATGGAACCTGTTTTATTAAAACAATCTCATTTAAACTTGCCAATGTCTTTCCAAGTTGCTACTTTAGATTATGATTTTGAACATTCCAAGTTGGTTTCAAATTATTCCTTGACTTTATCAATTGCCAAAAACTTAAGGCTACCAGTTGTTACTTCTTTTAACTCAGTTGAGTCTCAACATTTAACTGTTTTATCTTCAGTTCTAGCTAAGTTTGATTTAACCAATTTACATTTGTTTGATGGTTTATCATTCATCAAAACTAACGAAACCATTAACGGTGCTTTATCAAACGAAAAGATCAAGTCTGTTTATGACGATTTATATTCCATCCTGAATACTAGAATCGAAACTGTTCCAGCTACTAGTAAAGTTTCATTTGCTTTGAATGAATTAAACAGACTTTTAGGTACAAAATATGCTCCATTTGAATATTACGGTCCTAAAGATGCTGAAACTGTTTTTGTTATCTATGGCTCTAACGAATCAACCAATTTGATTAGATTGATTGAAACTTCATATAACAAGCAGATTGCAGCTATTGTTATTAGAGTTCCATTACCATTTGAATCTGCTGAATTCAACTCTTTAATCCCTTCAACTCTAAAGAAATTAGTTGTTATTGGTGAAAAATTCAATGGTGTCAACCTATTGAAGTTGGATATCCAAGCTTCGTTGTTTTTGGATCAAATTTTTATTAATGTTGTTGATCATTCCTACTCTAGCTCAACTTTGGAATCAAATGATTTATTAAAGATTGTCAATGAGCATGCCCCTGACTCAACTGCTGATGTGTCTGATATATCATTAAACTCTGGTTCTCATTTCAGATTTTTATACAATGATAGTTCAGTTTATGCTAACATCCCATCAAAAATCACTCATGCTTTGTCATTAGTTCCTGATTTAGATATTCAGTATAGACCAAAATTCAATAATTACATTAATGCCGGTTTGTTCCAAGCTGATATCAAAACAGGTGGTTCATACAACTCAGATTTGGATTTAGTTGTTGTTCAAGATCCTGCAATCTTGAAGAGTGTCGATATTATCAGCACTTTAAAACCAGGAGGTTCTATTCTGGTTATCAACACTCCAGATAACAAGTTTGAAGAAACTAAGTTTGTTGAAAAGACCTTGACTTCAACTTTCAAGAAATCCTTAGCCGTTAACAAATTAAACTTGAAATTGATTGATTTAGAGGCTGTTGGTGAAGATGAATCAACTACTGGTAGAACTGCTTCTATTGCTATCCAAGTTGCTTTCTGGAAGTTGGCTTATCCTGAACTTTCTGTTGGTGCTATTGTTACCAAGATTTTACAAGCGTTTGGTTCTGAAGCAGAATTATTGGCTGCCGTTATCACTAGTTTAGTTGATAAAATAGTTGAAGTTGGTTTCAAAGAAATCAAGTGTTCTGAAGAATGGGCTGCAGAACCAGTTGTTGTTGAAGATGACAAAGAAGAAAAGAAGGAAGCTCCAGCTGTTGCTGATGATGAATACCTTGAATTTACTGAAACTTCATTTACCCCAAACCCAAGAGAATCATTTATTGATGAAACCGTTGTTCAAATCAACCAAAAGGATGACTTAACCAAGAAGTTAATCTTCAAGGAAGCTTACAGTACTGATAGATCATTAAGACCTGATTTACCAATTGAGAACTTTGTTGTTAAGGTTAAAGAAAACAAGAGATTAACTCCATCCGATTATGACCGTAACATTTTCCACATTGAATTTGATGTTTCAGGTACTGGCTTGACTTACAATATTGGTGAAGCTTTAGGTATCCATGGTAGAAACACTCCTTCCTTAGTTGATGAATTTATCACAATGTATGGCTTAAACCCAGATGATTTAGTTGAAGTTGTTTCCAAAGACAATGACTCAATATTTGAAATTAGAACTGTTAGACAATCATTTATTGAAAACTTGGATTTGTTGGGTAAACCACCAAAGAGATTCTATGAATCATTGGCTGAATTTGCTTCCGATGAAGCTGAAAAGACTCAACTAACTAACTTGGGTTCACCAGCAGGTGCTGAATTGTTGAAGAATTACCAAGACGAAGAATTCTACAACTATGCTGATATCTTCGAATTATTCAAGTCAGCAAGACCATCAGCACAAGATTTGGTTCAATTGATCCCAGCTTTGAAAAGACGTGAGTACTCAATTGCTTCGTCTCAAAAGCTGCACCCAACTGAGGTTCATTTGTTAATCGTTGTCGTTGATTGGATCGACAACAAAGGTCGTCAAAGATACGGTCAGTGTTCCAAATACTTGTCAGATTTGAGAATTGGTGAAGAATTGGTTGTTTCTGTTAAACCATCCATTATGAAGCTACCACCACTCACTAAGCAACCTATTATTATGGCTGGTTTAGGTACTGGTTTAGCACCATTCAAGGCCTTTGTCGAAGAGAGACACTATCAAGTTGAGCAAGGTGCAGAAATTGGAGAAATCTATCTGTACTTGGGTTCCAGACACAAGAGACAAGAATACTTGTACGGTGAATATTGGGAAGCTTACTTGAACTCAGGTATAATGACATCTGTTGGTGCTGCATTCTCAAGAGATCAACCTAAGAAGATCTATATTCAAGATAAGATTAGAGAAGATCTAGAGACTTTGACTGACCTGATGATCAATAAGAACGGTCACTTTTACTTATGTGGTCCAACTTGGCCTGTTCCTGACATTTCATTGTGTTTACAAGATATCCTTGAAAATGATGCTAAGGCTAGAGGTGTTAAGATTGATTCTGCAAAGGAAGTTGAAGAATTGAAAGAAGAAGGTAGATACGTTTTGGAAGTTTATTGAGTGTTGACATGTTTTTATTGTTTCTTAAAACTACAAGTAACTCGTTCTTTTTTATTAAAGTTTTATTTCTAGACTTAGAGCAAAGCTGTTTGATTTCAAATATATTTCGAAAGTATACTTAAACTTGTTCATTAAAGTAAAATCTGCGTTAAATTGTAAAAACTAGAGGTTCTTTATTGGTAGTAATCCATTAAAAAAATAAGGAAATCTAATTACCAGAAGCACTCAAAAGTAGACACAAAAAAATAAACGGGGCCAACTGGGAATTGAACCCAGGGCCTCCTGCACCCAAAGCAGGAATCATACCACTAGACCATTGGCCCGATTTAGGATAAGGTAAATCAGGGTACTATATTCAATAATATTAAACAAAACAGATACAAAACAAATTATGATTGACTTGAAGGTTTTGAGAGTTTGAATGCATACCAATGACTATTTGAAAAATATCAAGAATTAACTTTAATAAAGTATACATTAACTCTTAAACTTTCATCGTTGTTTTAGGCGGTATAGAAGATAACTCTTCTTCAAACGAACGTTATTTTTTGACTTTTTGCATTTGTTTTTTTTCTGTTTTCAATCTATGTTCATGTTTAGTTTACATAATAACCTTTACAGCTAATTTATGACAGATTATAGTGTTGCAACTAAAATGGCAAATACTGAAAGAATATGAATAAATTGGTGATATGATATGAAAATATATACACAAGTGGAAAAGAAGGAAAAAAAAGGCGAATTAAAGACACAGATGGATCGATAGATAGAGAACAAGAGGAGTTTATTCAAGGTTGAATAACACTTTCAAATTTTCATACATCAAATAACTGATACTAACAGCAGGAACAACCTTAGCCAAGTTAGGCACCAAACCTTTGAATAAACCAGGGTAGCCTTCTCTTTTAATGGTTTGTCTAGTAACATCCCAGAAGCCATTGTAAGTATAAGGATGAGCAAAAGTTCCTTGTGCTTGCAGTCTAGTACGTAGTAAGTTGATAGGATAAACAACAGTAGCACCAAAAGAACCAGATGCTGCACCCAATGTTAAAACCAAAGAATTTGGTAAATTAACATCTTCTATAGGTATGTTTTTCTGTGCAGCTTCTTTTTTAATGTACCATTTTTTAACAGTAGCAAAAGTACCCAAGTCCAAAGCAGCATATGGGAACATACCACCGATTCCTAAACCTAAACCTCTATAAAATAATCTAATACCACCTTCTTTATACATTTCTTTGGCAGTTTTCATTAGTAGTTTGTTACCCTTTTCAGATGAATCTAAAGAGGCACATTGAATTCTATACTTCAAAGTGTCGATTGGATAAACGCACATTTGTGCCATAACACCACCAACACCACCTGATATGAAAGTGGATGATTTTGATAATTTTGAATCATCTTCAACACCTTCAACTCTACAGAAGAACTTTTTGGTTGCTTCAAATGAACCAAACTTGATTGCTGATTCAGGGAAAACTTTCAAAACGTTCAAACCGTTACCCACATAAAATGCTTTAAAACCACCTTGTTTATGTAAAGTTCTAGCAGCTCTAACAAGCGGAGATTGAATACTTTTTGAAGACACTGGATGATGAGTTTTTTCTTCAATTTGATGCTTTAAAGCTTCTTTGTTGTTCAATATAGTTGACGATAAGTCTGTTCGTGCAATCAAGAAAACTTTAACTCTGTCGAATGGAGCAGTACAAGTTCTTGACACAACACCAGATAAACCACCGGCTAAGAAATAGCCTACACTTTTCAAAATGTCATCAGAAATTGTAACATCACCTTCACTTGATAAATTTTCTAATTCATCGTTGAAAAATTTGAAAGCTGTTTGAATTCTTGAACCATATAACCTTGGCATTAAAATCAAACCATCTCTAAAAGATTCGAACGTCACATACCCTTTATGGTTGGTATCCAATATATTGAAGAAAATGTTTATCTCTTCAGGGGTTGGCTTCAAACCTAATTTGACTAAATAGTTTTCAACATCTTTCTTCATAATTTTACCATCATGATCTCTGTCAACATTTATGAAACCTTTTTCGATTTGTTTTTCAGCTTTTATCAAGTATTCATTGAAGCTATCAAAAGTAATTGGTTTATTTATCGTTGAGTTTTTGGATGCTTGTTTATCTTGCGATTTTTGGTGCAGTTGTTCAAATTGTTGTTGTTGTCGTTGTTGGTCTATTGTTGATTTTTCCCCGCTAAAAGAATTGTAGATCTCATAAATTGCAAAACTCGAATCTTTCAACGGATGGTCAGCCTCTTTCAAAGCTTTTGAAAAGTCATCAAAGGTAATCTTGCCTTTATGCGATATATCTAGCTGATTAAACATTTCTTTGTGTCTTTCAATTCTTTCCGTTAAAGTTTCGGTTGTCACGTTGAGTGCTTGCGAGGGTATGGAGACATTGCTGTTATTAATACCATTGGGGTTGTTGCTGTCGGCAGGTATAGAATCTGTTGAAGTTGATCTATTTGAACTCATTGTGTTTATTTATTTACTGGATATATGCGTACAAAATAGATATTTTGGGATTTTTAACCACCTATTAGAAGCTCGAGAAAATGTATTCTAACAAAAACGTTTAAATAAAACAAGCTGTTTGTTTTGTTGGTGCGAGAATTTGAACCTGGTACACTCTTTCGGTTGAAGCTGCCGTTTTACCGGGTGAATATATAGACCCCTGTCCATTATTTAGAAGGGGAAAAAAAGTTTTCAATTGCGTCGATAGACCCAGCATGAAAGTTTTTTGGCGGCGGTTGAGAAAGAGAGACAAAACAACACGCGTTTGAAAGAAGACTAAATCGATCAATGAATAATTTGGGCAAAAATTACATTGACATTTCAAGTACTTCTTTGATTACCTCCAGTAAAACCTTTTTTTAATTATTTCCTCAATTACCTCATTATATTACACATACCAATATACCCATATACCCCAACCTCCCTTATAATACTTACCATCATGTCTGTCAATATTTTTGGAGATCAAGTCACTGAAGAAAGAGCTGAAAATGCTAGATTATCTTCATTTGTCGGTGCCATTGCCGTTGGTGATTTAGTTAAAACTACGCTAGGTCCAAAAGGTATGGACAAACTACTACAATCTGCCTCAAGTGGTCAATCAATGGTCACTAATGATGGTGCCACTATCTTGAAAGCTATTCCATTTGACAACCCTGCTGCTAAAGTTTTAGTCAACATTGCTAAAGTTCAAGATGATGAAGTTGGTGATGGAACTACATCCGTTACAGTTTTAGCTGCTGAGTTATTAAGAGAAGCGGAAAAATTAATTGATCAAAAGATCCATCCTCAAACTATTATTGAAGGTTACAGAATTGCATCCAAAGCTGCTTTAAAACAATTGGAAAGTTTAGCTGTTGATAACATTAATGACCCGGTTAAATTCAAGCAGGATTTAGTTAACATTGCCAAAACTACTCTATCTTCCAAAATTTTATCACAGGATAAGGAATATTTTGCCAATTTGGCCGTTGATGCCATTTTAAGATTGAAAGGTTCAACCAATTTAGAACACATTCAAATCATCAAGAAAGTTGGAGGTAAATTATCAGACTCTTTCTTAGATGAAGGTTTCATATTGGATAAAAGATTTGGTATTTCTCAACCTAAAAGAATTGAAAATGCTAAAATTTTAATTGCAAACACTTCAATGGATACTGATAAAGTTAAAATTTTCGGTGCAAAGATTAAGGTTGATGCCACTAGTAAATTGGCTGAATTAGAGAAAGCTGAAAAGGATAAGATGAAGGCTAAAGTTGAGAAAATCAAGAAGTTTGGCATCAACACATTTGTTAACAGACAATTGATCTATGACTGGCCAGAACAATTATTTGCTGATTCAAATATAAATACTATCGAACATGCCGATTTCGAAGGTGTTGAAAGGTTAGCTTTGGTTACAGGTGGTGAAGTTGTTTCCACTTTTGATAACCCTGAAAAAGTCAAACTAGGTTACTGTGACTTGATCGAAGAAGTTATCATTGGTGAAGATATTATGACCAAATTCTCTGGTGTTGCCGCTGGTGAAGCTTGTACAATCGTTTTAAGAGGAGCCACTGATCAAGTCTTGGATGAATCTGATAGATCTTTACACGATGCTTTGTCTGTTTTATCACAAACCACTAGAGAAACAAGAACAGTCTTAGGTGGTGGTTGCTCTGAAATGAACATGTCAAAGGCCGTTGAACAAGCTGCTCAAAATGAAGATGGTAAAAAATCAATTGCCATTGAGGCATTTGCTAGAGCTTTAAGACAATTACCTGTCATTTTATGTGATAATGCTGGTTTTGATTCCAGTGAATTGGTTTCTAAATTGAGATCCTCTATATATAACGGTATGACCACCTCTGGTTTGAATTTGAACGAAGGTATTATTGCTGATATGAGAGAAACTGGTATCGTTGAAAGTTATAAGTTGAAAAGAGCAGTTGTTTCATCTGCTTCTGAAGCTGCTGAAGTTTTATTAAGGGTTGATAATATAATAAGAGCTAAACCAAGAACTGCTGATAGAGGCATGCATTAATTAATTTCAAGTGAAAATTGCTGATTTTCTGTATAGTTTGTGTATCTCCGTTTTCTTTTCGTTGTTTCGTCTTTATTCAATGTTACTAATTATAGATTCTGTTTTTGATCTTGTCGTTCACCTCAAGTTTAAACCCAGTAACATGTCTCTTCACCGTCTTTTTTTTCCGTTGCCCTCACCTTTGATATGGGCAACTCAAACTAATAAAAACAATTCAGTCATAACTTCCTATAATTTGACAAGGAAGTTTGGTTAAAAAAATGCCTTTTGCCAGAATTGAACTAGCGACCTTTGCATTACAAGTGCAACGCTCTACCACTAAGCTAAAAAGGCTTGAATATAAATATAAGGGATCAGGCGCCATTTAAGATAGAGGACGCCTTGTTTAGGGATAAGTATCCCTTTTCCCCGTTGATTACTCTATTGATTACTAATCAGAGTAGGAGTTTCTGAAGATTGTCGACAAC
>JAKTPI010000146.1:0-15349 GCA_030557545.1 Ogataea salicorniae
TAGAAAAAACTATAAATAACACTATACTTCTTATTAAAAATTGATTAAGAAAAATCCGATTATGTCATCTTCATCCTCACAAGAATCTTATGACGCTCCAGTCACCAACTCATCCCGTTATTATTGTTAATTATTAAAAGTACAAAAAACTAAAACACTAAACTAAAACTACATGTACTTCATCAGGTCTTGTAACAGGTCATTAACATATTTCTCTTTATGTTCATCATTAGGGGCATCACTGATCTTAGAAACATCAATCTTTGCTTGTTTCAATTTATCAACAAGTCTTTGTATGTCATCCATCGATGTTGAAAGATCTTTGCCATAAATTCCATAAGCTTGTTCTTGTTCTTGTTCTTGTTTTTCAATTTTCAGTAAACTTTCAAGTAAATCTGATTTCTTTTCAGCTTTCAATTTGTTGGTTTCTTCGTCACTCTTCTTTGTTTTATTCTTCAATAAACTCAAATCTTTCCATTGGTTGTTTTCAAGGATCTCAATTAATCTTTCTTTACCATAGGTATCACCAGCTTTTGTCTTTAAACGTGGATCATCATAGTTCACAAATTCAAAGCCAGATCCTACTATATAATCCTCTATTTCAATTAATTTATCAGCATCAATTTCAAACCCGTCTTTGTTAACACCGATAACAACTTTGAACCCATTCCATTGGAAATCATCTTCATTTTTAGCCAACTCCAAATAATCCTCATCCAATTGATCCGAAATAAAATCCAATTCATCACTTAATGCCTTTATATCCAACAAATCTGAATTCAAATCAACTGTGAATATCAAACCTTGTAAGTAGTCTCGTAACTCCTTCATCTCGTCACTCTTAAATTCATTAATCCAAATTTGATGGGATTCTTTCGTGTCATCGCTAAACTCATCTAAGAAGACACCTATTTCAGTGTTGTAGTATTTAGTATTGATTTTAATACCGTCGATTATTATCCCACTGTGGTTTTCACAATCTTGAGGGACGTGATTTGAAAGATCATTAATCTTGAAAATTTCCTTAAGAATAGTTAGCTTGTTCGTCCTTGGGGCTCCAACTAGGAGTATTTGGTTCTTCATTGTTGCTATGATAATACATACACCTTTCCTTCTTTATATATCTTTTTTATTCTTCAAACAATCGATCACTTTGTTTATCTCACTGGTTTCAACTTCAAGTTGAAATTCTACGAAGTGAAAACAAAAAAAAAAAAACAATATAGAAATGCGCTACGATTTTGAATTTTTGAACCCATCGATCAAATCGAACCTGTTTACAAAAACAACAAATAAATTTCTCTGTGGGTGTTTTCTAAGCAAAATCTTATTGAACAACTATAGAAGCCCCCCCTTCCCCCATTGGACTAAGAATCAACAACAAATCGTAGAATAACAACATCAGTATATATATTCGACCTACAATGCCCTCGCTGAGCAACCAAAATCCTGAATTTCCATCTAAAACAACAACGAAACCAACAACAACTAACAACGACTCCCTGATACAGTATGCACTTGGATCTGATGATTATCTTGACCAATTCCTCCCGATCATTAAATCAGAGTTAATGGCCGAGGGTTCTTTGGATAAATTGGTGGTTAGACTGGAAGACACACTCATTGAGAAACAAGAAACTTTAGAAGGTGTCTCATTCAACTCTGTTGATGATCTAACAAATTCCATCGATAGTATAGCAAATATAGTAGAAGGCTCAAGAAACTTGAGTTTGGAATTGGAATCCATTAAATTGGAGTTAAGCAAAACTGGTCAAGAACTACTAGAGAAAAAAACCATGTCTTTAAATTACAAAAGATTGTACAACAAGATCAATGAAACGATAATGACAATTAATTCTTGTTTGGATATGCTTGACAAAACAAACAAAGTTTTAGACTTGATCCACAATAAAGATTTCTATAAGGCATTCATGAATTTAGATTTGTTAACAAAGACTCGTGCTGACGAATTGGAAGATTTCGATTTCACTACACGTATCCACGATTCTATTCCAACTTTTAGAGATATGATTATCAACCAAACACTTTCTCAAATGTTGAAATGGTTCAATGTGAGTTTGGAGAAAAATTTAGTCACCATTGGTATACTTTTATTTGACAATTTCTCTAGATTGAACGACCAATGGTTCAATACACAAGAAAACGATAAAACGTTAATAGATTTCAAGATCAATTCCCCAATAGAAAAAACTTTAAGAGTTGATGAATTTAAATTTTTCAATCCACTTGAGAATTCAACAGTTCGTGTTGATTTAGGTCCAATCTACCATGCTATATTAGTCTTTCAATCCATTAACGAGTTTGATAGGTTGAAAGATGATTTTAGTAACGAACTATTGAGAAAAAGGGATAGATTGATTTCGCCTATTAAAGAAGCAATTGATAATAACAACTTGGACCTGTACAAAGATGAAAAATCGTTCAAAACGATGATTTATTCATTGACCGCTTATTTTGTCACTGATAGATTGATCACATCAAAGACTCAATACATGCTAAGAAGTAAAGTTCAAACAAACGATTTGTTTGAATCTGTGATTAGTAAATTCATACCTATTTTGAAAGTACACGTTGAAAAATGTAAGAATGATGGTGATCAACTAAATGAATTAAAAGAAACAATAGGTATGTCTATTCAAATATTGGAAAACTATGAGTTCAATATAGATTCCTTATATCCAGTTTTGATTCATGTTTTTGAACTTCACATTGAAAGTGCATCAAGGGAATTTATTAAAGGTTATCAAGAGTCAACAACCACGGAAGAAGATACACAGCCAATGATTGCTGAAAATGAAAACCAATTGTTGAGTATACAAAGCACTTGTTTCTACAAGTTTAAAGTTCAAAACCCTGTTTACCCTGTTACTTTACCATTCTCTGTTATTTATGCAACGACATGCTTCAAGCTTCGAGGCTTCATTTCATCTTTGTATTCATTTCTTCTCAAATATTATAACCATAAAAAAAACTTGATTCTCAGACTGATTGGTAACTCTATAGATAGACTTCTCACAGATGTTATTCTAAGAGATTTAAATACAAAGATTCAATCAGCTTACAAAGAAGAAATATCCCAAAATTTAATCAATCTAGAATTTTTCTCAAACTCTGTTATTGACATCCAAAAATACTTAAACTATGAAAACGATTCCGTTGTTGCACGATTTAGATGTGCTTCGACGCCTGTTCTATTGCAAGCCGAAGACGAATACAAAAAAGTGAGAACTAAAGCTGAAGAAGGTATGTTCCGTATGGTTGATGGTAAGATTGACATGTTGTTCGAAATGGTTGAATTTGATTGGGAAACAAAACAAGTTAACGATGAACCTAGTATTGGTATCAAAGATATGAGTTTATTTTTGAAGAATATTTTCCTGTTAGATTTCTCGTATTTACCATTCACTATTAAATCACTATTGTTGATCAGAACGTTTGATAAATTAGTCACATTCTTGAAAAACTCAATCTACCAAACAGATTTCATCACTAATGAATCAATTGGAAATTTTGAAACCGACATCAATTATATCGAATCGATCATCCCAAGTTTGAAACAACAGGATGCTGGTAATAAGAAAGGTGGAATCGAAAGCGAATCTGAAAGTTCAAACTTGGCTCTGGAAACAATCTTTGTTGGCTTGAAACAGATCATTGAGTTGTTGAAAGAAGGTTCATTGGACAGTTATAAAGAAGACACTATTAGAATGAGAAAGTACAATACTATTAAACCGGAAGAAGCCATTGATTTGATTCAAAAATTGGAGGATTATCAGAATTTGCTAAGAGAAGCTGAACTTAACGAACAAATGGAACAACAGAGCCAGTTGGATGCTATTGATGATGAACCAACCAGATCGTTATTTGGTTTGAAAAGACAAGCCTCGTCATCTACAGCTTCACCAACTAAGATTTCGACAATGTTTTCATTCAACAAAAAATAAATGTATACTATTTTATAATTAAAGATATTTATTTACATATATACCTTGTATGCATATATATAGATATATATGAATAAATATATGAATAAAATTCAAATTAAACAAAACTCGTCTCCACGGCACTAAGTGGATTTTCCCAACTTAACCAATCACTAGAACTGTTAGGTATCAACCCCATCCCGTTCAATTTCCATAGACCAATAAGTAGATTACCACAACAGCAAACAACGTAGATAACCTGCAACAACACAAAATCGAAATCGGAATCAGCTTCAACGTTCTTAAACTTATCCCGCACTTGTAGGATTTCTTTAGCTGAATTAACAAATAACATCAGAGTCATCATGATTGGGATCAACTGTAAACTGTTTGGAGACATGTACATCATGATTAGGTTCATTGGAATGTTTTTAGCTGGTGAAATGGCCAATTCCCAGGCTTTCTTTCTTTTCAGTGCCGCAAGGTCGTAGTTTTTGGTATTACCTGTTGCACCTGATTTATTTGAAGATGAATCACTTTTCAACTTGTTTTCTTTCAGGAGTTTGTGGTATTCTTCATTGTGGCCCGGTGGTGGTTTTACTGCGTTGTTTGCTGATAATCTCGTTGATGTGGAGGGTGTGTGGGTTAGGTCTCGTTTGTATGTATCTATCCAATTACTCATGTTGATTATATCTAACTTACTTCTAGTCTGTGTGTATGTTCGTTTATGTCAATTGCATTGGTTTCTGTAAAGTAAGAGTATCAGTTGAGGGGGTTTTCATTAACCTGTTTTGTTTGTTTGCTGGCTTTTGAATAAATTAAATATGCGCAAGATCTAAAAAAAAAAAAAAAAAAAAATATTGAAACTGAAATCAAAGTTTACTTTTGTGTAAGTACTTCAAAACCTGTTTTTAGAAAAGTAACTTCCAGTGATACGATACACAATTCACCGTATTTGGTTTATAGAACCCACAAGGCAGTTAATATGACAAATAACAAGAACACAAAAACACCGAAATCCAACAAACTTTCCAAACTAACAAAACTTCCGAACAAGAAACTAATAAAGCATGCCCCACCGAAAAACTATGCTTACAATGAAACGAAAACAGTCATCCATATTAAATCAAGCACACCGTTCATATCAGCAGTCAAGAGGATAGAGAAGAACATGAAATTTTTTGAAACAAAGTTCAACAAAAAGGGGAAACCAATAAACAGTTATACAGGAGTAGAATTTATCACTATTAAAGGAATGGGTAAGACTTGTTTGAAAGTTTTGAATTTGAGTCTTCATTTCAAAGGCCAAGGTTTGAAAGTTGATGTATTCACAAAGACTATTGGTGTTCTTGATGAATTCAAAACTGATACGGCTGCCAATGTTGCAAGTACACCAGATAAAGGTGAGGATGCGATGGAGGAAGATGACGATGACGATGACGATGAAGATGACATCTTGAGAAAGAGAAACGTTAGTTCGGTTGAAGTTAGAATATATCTACCCAAGTAGAAAAAAAAAAACAAATCGTAATTATTGTACATTAGTTCTATATATCTCCCTATACATATATATATATAGTATTCATTAATTTTCATTATTGGCATTGCATTCCTCACTTAACAGACCCTTTCTTTCCAACTTCAAAGATATCTCCACATATCTATAAACTGTTCCAAGGAATCAACAAACTTGGAATAATTATGTTTGTTTATTAGCATTCTCCAATTCAGAGATCTTGTTTAGACAACTGTCTCGTATACTGGCAAGGTTTGTAAAAGTACCTTTCAAACTTTTATTCTTCTTGCTTTCTAAATCCAAACCTTCTAGTGTTCCTAAACCTAGTATGAGCAAATTGCAGTCTTTCAAGCATTCATCGTATTTACGAAGATAGAACATTCTTTCTAATCCTCTTATTATACGATCTTTGGCAACTTTGTCTAGTGATTCAAGGTCAATTTTCTCAGTTTCTGTTTTGTTCGTGCTATCAATGTGCAAACCATTTATTTTGGTGTTTAATAAGTGAGTGTCAACGGTATCTATGAGCCAATCGTTTGTATTCAATAATGGTCCTGATTCCCAAAATTGGTTTCTTTGGTCAAGGTATGATTCTTCAGATTGCCCTTTTCTTATCTTGATCATTCCAGAACCCTTTTTCACAGCCACTTGACCTTCGTTATATTCGGTTGGTGCTTGTGGTAATGATTCTGGATTAATGCTAGATGATAAACTTGATGAACTTTCTTCTATTGACATCTTGGTGAATAATTTTAAAGTTGTTTGAGAGTGTTGTATGAGGTTTTGTTTTGCACCTTGTTGGTGAAATATTTTGGTGATTAATCTTGCAAAAATTTTGGATTTGTTTGTTTTTTCTTACAGATATCCTGTAGCTTTTGGTTTGTATTGTGTTTATTACTTTTATCAGTTAATCGACGATTAAAGAATGTAAATAGTCTACAAATTATTATTGGATGTAAAAAATTTCTCAGTACTGAAAAGAATAAAGTTTTGCAAGGCGGTGCTACTTATTTAACCGATAAGAGGGATAGTTATACTTATTTGGCTGTTAAAAAACGGTAGAATAGTGGTAAGAATAGCAAGTTTGAAGAGTAATGGCAGATTGATTGCTAACACTTCGGTTACAATATTATACGTTCGTGCAATTGATTCATAAAATGAATTAATGTTACAAATTGTTCCATCAAATAGATGAGAAACAGAATAAGTAATCAACTCAATTGAACAGCTGGGGCTTGATCCAATCCTAAAAAAACAAACTAAAATCATTGCATTATATGGTAAAAAACCGGCAAATAAATAAATATATATATGTATATATTGCACAGAACTGATAAACACACCCACCAACTAGTCACAAATAATTTCAAACTCATTTCCCCTCCTCTCCATCAAGATTTCATTTCTTCAGCCCATTGATAGTGGCAACACAGTTTCTGGTATGTCTGTAATCTCTGAATTCCAGCAACCATATACCTTGCCAAGTACCAGTTTGTAATCTACCATTACTAATTGGGATACTCAATGAAACACCAACTAGTGAAGATTTGGCATGTCCGGACATGTCATCTGGACCTTCGTCAGTGTGAACGAAAACTTTACCATCGTCATCAGGGACAACATTATTCAAAGCGGTTGTCATATCTGTTCTAACATCCGGATCCCAATTTTCGTTTAAACTTAAAGCTGCTGATGTGTGTTGAAGGAATAAATGTAACATACCAACTTGGTAGTCTTTGACCTGTGGTAGGTTATTTAAAACTTCTTCGGTGACTAAATAACATCCTCTTGATCTCGGAGAAAATGAAAATCTAGTTTGATCCCATTCAGAAGACATTGTATCAATATTTTTTCTTCCAATGTGTATAATATTTGATAGCTTTGAATGGCTGTGAAGTAATACTGTAAACAAAAGATTGAAAGATTTAAAAGTATCTTACGATTTGAATCAACAGTAAAATAGCAAGAAAAAGAAACAGTGAGCTCCAAGAAATGCCAAAGAAATAAGAAAAGATATAACGCTGACACCGGCGCTTGTGCACCATTAGTCCCAATTCGGAAACATCACCAATTAAACGGCGGTATTATTAAACAAAACAAAACAAACTGGCTGTAAGGAAATGACTGACCAAATCTCAAACTCCGTTGAATCAAATCTTTTTATAAAACATACGTTTGTTGTTGATAAGAATTGAAAAGTTTGTTTTGATTTGATTTGATTTGATTATCTGAGGTTTGATAATTTTTTGTTTATAATAAAGCTGAAAATGTTATAAGCGAGGATCAAATATCATATAAAACAGTAATATACACTATATAATCAACATATAGGAAAAACACAACATATATATATGGTATTTTCAAAATCTCTTCTTGAAAAAAAATGCTTTTTTTTAAGCATCATAAAAAGAGAGAATAATTAAAATTTGACTGACCGAGAAAAAGCGTTGAAATCATTATAAGTACGCTTATTTTTCAGTGTCTAAAACGTATCTACCAACAATCTTACCTTGTTCCATTAATTCGTAAACTTCTGGTAATTCAGATAAACCAACAATCTTGATGGTTGACTTAACTAAACCTCTTGTGAAGAAGTCTAAAGCTTCAGTGGTATCTTGTCTGTTACCGACATAAGAACCTCTAATTTGGATAGACTTTAAGACGTGCTCAAACACAGAGGATTCACACACAGCACCAGCTGGTAAACCGACTAAGACAACCTTACCTAGAGTTCTAACGTATTGACAAGATTGAGAGATAGCAGCTGGGGAAACTGAAACGTTAATAACACCGTGTGGACCACCATTAGTAGCTTGTTGGATAGCTTTAACAATATCCTTGGTCTTTGTGAAATCAATGAAAACTTCACCACCTAAAGAGTGGAAGAATTTTTTCTTGTCATCACCACCGTCAATACCTAAGACTCTGTAACCCATAGCCTTGGCGTATTGAACAGCTAAAGAACCTAAACCACCCGCAGCACCAGAGATGGCAACCCATTGACCGGCTTTCAATTCAGCGGTTTTCAAAGCCTTGTAAACGGTAACACCAGCACATAAGATTGGAGCAACACTAGCTAAATCGGTACCTTCTGGTAATTTAGCAGCTTGCACAGCATCAGCAGTAGCGTATTGTTGGAAAGAACCATCATGAGTGTAACCGGACAAGTCAGCGTCTGGACAATTTGATTCAGCGCCTTGTTGACAGAATTCACAACCCATACAAGAACCATTTAGCCACTTGATACCAGCCAAGTCACCAATTTCAAAGTTGTTGACCGAGGAACCTTTGGCAACAACAACACCGGCACCTTCGTGACCACCAACTAGTGGTAATTTGGTTGGTAATGGCCAGTCACCTTTCCAGGCGTGTAAATCAGTGTGACAGACACCAGAGTACTTGACATTAATTAAAATTTCGTTTGCCTTTGGAGTTGGGACTGGGATTTCTTTATATTGTAATGCACCACCGTTAGTGTCAAATATAACACCCATTTGTTTTGTTGGGATGGTGGATTGGAATCTGGCTAGAGGAGCTCTAAAAACCTGTCTCTTTAACGCTTTAGCGAACATTGCTGGAGATTGTATATATATAAAGTTATAAAACTTTTTTTAAAAATTACTTCTTATATGAAAGAAAGGAAATGAAATAATGAAATAAAAAAAGTATTGATTATGAGATGACATAAGGTATGAATATTCTTAATCGGATAAAAGAGAAAATGGATGTGCATTTATATTTATACGAGTTTATTCTTGGGTGAGAGAGTGGGGGTAGCTTCTTACCATAAAATTGGAAAATGCCTAATGTGAAATGGGATGGATGAATGAATGAATGAGTGAATCGAATCACATCTCGAAAGATGTGAGGGAGGATGGGGTGTTCGGAGTGAGGGGGTGTGAGTGATCACTGAATGCGGCCCGATTAAGAAGAGTTCGGATGGACGAGTGTACAAAGTGTTCAAGTACGGTTATCATCATTCATCATTCATGGTTAGTATCATCATCACCGATATGTGTTGTCGCACGGCTAGAACAGTGGAGTAAGAAAGAAAATAGTGACTTGTAAAGGTGTTAAGAACAAGGGACTAACGAGTGGGCAGAAAGGAGTTATTGAAATAATAAAGTTGAGTCATTTGTGTTGCGTAGGCTTTAAAATTCTCCCTAGAACTTAGAAACATCTAACAGTTAACCTCCCCCCGCCCCCCCCTATTAGGTCAACATTTTCACCCCGAGCTACATGACTTGGATTAATTATGTTAGTTGATGTATAAATATACAAAGAATCTCTTTTTATTTTTTATTCTTGGGGGGTCCTTTTCACAGGTACCAAGGTAGTTAGGTAGTTTAATGTGTGTGATGTAGCTGGGGGTGTTTTTTTTTCATGAAAAGAAAGTCATCAAAACAGAGAAAAGTGGGGGTGCGAAAGACAAAAAGGCAGCGTTTTGTTTGAAATCTGAGATCTCATAAAAGTTAGTTTTTTAAAGCAGCACCCCGTGTTATTTGTATGTGTAGAAAGACCTCTTCGGAGTGAAGTTTTTCACATTAAAAGATAAATCATATTGTTGGTAATTTTAAAACTATTGGAGATAACTAATCGGATTCTTTGTTCAAAACAATGTTTATATTGCATATATCAAAAACATGTATATAGTAGATGGACCTATGTTGCCCGTCCGTACGTACTTATGAACCTTATACTTAAAGGAGAGCGGAGTATAGCAACTAGTCATGGAAAGTTACTATAGATTGAGGGACTCCTCCAAACTGCGGAGAGATCAAAAAAGTGGATAATACCAGTAATATCCAAGGCAAGCATTTCCGATTCTCGCATATTTTTGTATGGAGTAAATGTCTATTATCTGCATTAAAGTTACGTTATGAACGTTGTAGCAGAGAAAAAGACAAAACTGTGCATTTCAAAATGTTTGGCTAATGTTATTGCTACTATCTATGTATGAGCTCCAGTCCACTCTTTGACCCTTCTAGTTACGTGGGAATTTCACTTATGTTGTAGGTCTAATGATCAATTGAGTTATGAAATCTATGTATATTAATGAACCAGTCTAAATAACTATATATCTTCATCAGATCTACTCGGTGATAAGCAAGCTTCCTCAGTTCCCGGTTGTTGAAAGTAGGTAATGGCACGGCGGAATGACGAAGTAAGGTTATATAATGTATCCGTTGTGCACCCCCATCCTTATTTTAAATTTTAAATTTCAACCGTCACCATTTCAATGTACGCCCTGTTCCCTGTTCCATACCCCAGTGTACAAGGAAATGAACTAAAAATAACGCTCAATTCTACTCAGTTTCCCAATTCAATAGTTAGGAGGTTAATAGGGATGGGGTTTGGATTAGCCAATGAGATTAAAACTAAAGCTTTCTGATTACAATGCCCAAGTGCCGTATATGAATTTTGATAAAAGGTGCGCTTAATAGGATCGATTGGGGAGGCAAGCATTAGGCATAATGTGCCAAAGAAAACCGTTGCAATCCATTTATCAAGGAGTTTATTCGGTCTTTCCAAACTTATATGGGAATTCTCCCATCATTATTTTGTAGCTTACTATATGCATAACAATGAATTACATGTTGTTTTTTCTCCGAAAAAAAAACACACACACACAAAATTATTTAGGCAAGGTGATTTTTTTGTATTATCGAGATTTCTTTGTTGCACAAACTTTATGAAATTCCAATACTAATTTGTATTAGGATCTGCTCAAATTGACCAAACTTTTCGGCGATATGTGGAATCGTTTGGTTTTCAAACCGTTGTTGAACCGGGTGATCTTTTAGATAGTAAGAATCGACGGAATGTAAACCCATTCATTCGTATTCACCTATTCATCTCTTCTTAAAATTCCTCTCTCCCTCTCTCGAGATACAAAAATAATTACATACTCAAAAAGGTGTTCCGGGATTTGTGGATTGTGTTTCTACTTCCCCAAACCTACATGTGTGTATGTACGTACTTGTACTAGTACATGCTTTAACAAAAACAATTTCTATCTGTTTTAGGGAGGAGAGATGCTCTTGCTCTACCTGGTCCTTGCATCTGCTTTTTTCTTGGGGATCTTGGCATTCGACTTTAAGGTAACTAAACGGTACTAAAGTTCATTTGGTTGTATACACTGTAAGTATATAGGCATAGAAAAAGTCAATTGACTCAGTATCAATTAGATTTGTAAACTTATACACTATTCCTTTGGTTTTGATCGTTTTACTCCATCACTTTTGCCAAAATTGTTAAAATTGTTTCCGCTTGGTTTGTCTGGTTCCGAAGTTAGCAACTCAAACGCAAACACACACACACAAACAAAATATATAGAGGACTTTAGAGCAGCACTTTGTATTTTGTTTTTCTCGGTATTTAGAGAATGAAAATGAGTATAGAAACCAGCAATCCCAATCCCATTCTGATATATGAAACAATAACTTTCCGTCCCATCCCAATCCCGAGAGCATTACTTAATACCGTGGAAATTTCAACTCCTTCATTTTGAACTTTTCTTTGTTTCTCGTTTGAGACAGTGGAATGGTGGTGATAGTAAAAACCTCTTCAATGTAATTGAGAAAACATATCAAACAATTTTGTTTCAATTCGATCATCGGAGTCTATCAATGCCAATGTATCACTAACAATAGTTTCCATCTTTGAAAGGCCAAAAAAAGCATGGAAAAGAAACACACTCTGAAATGTACAATCCCTCAATCTTTGTTTGATTATACAGGTTAACAACTATTGAATTGTCTCTATGAACATGCATGCGACCTGTTTCCATTGAGAATCGTATAGCTCTATACCCTAATCCATAGCACTAACTGTCATCATATTACAATTAGCAGTTGTTAATTCAACACCCAAACTTATTGCTGTTGTTCTTCAAGATATTGGTAACGATGCTAACAGTACCATTTTTTTCAAAGGGATGTGACAAAATCTGCTAGATCATCAATTTCTGTTTCAGTGACAATTTTGAGATATCTCTTGACATCTCAATAAATGACCTGAATCTAAACTTGGTGACAGTTGCAAATGCTTCGTGATTAGGAAAACAGTGACAGCGAGATCGACAACACCTAATTTATTCATATAAGGATAAAATAACTGCATAAATGCCCAACTGTTCAAACTTTTATTAATCTTACTACCAACGAAGTCTAGATTTATGTTAGAAATATATTGTTCAGAAATCTGAAATATACTAGTTAAGAATTATGGTGTGAGAAAAATTTCTTGTTATCTTTCTCGAAGCAGACCAGTAGAAAGGTCTGTACTCTTGCATTACAATGGTAGTCTTGGTTTTACATATACTGCCCAGGTAGTCATTTTATTCCATCACAGACTTCAGTAGACCTCTGCGAGGGAGCTAGTTCTCCATTCTGAGCACCAACGATTAGCTTTGGCTGACAACTCAGCTCACAATTCAAATGGTGGGTTCTCTGAGATTCTGAGATTACTACCGCTTTAGTATCTTTTGCTTTTTCGTATAAGATCTACAGCTTTTATCCACTTACTTTATGCTAGTCTCTTGATATTGGTAACTTAATATTTTGTCTGGGGAAGCTGGCAGACGCACGCACTTTTGGGAAATCTAGGCTGTGCTGTGAAAAAGTTTGGTGCCCACGGGGAGAGAGACTGCCCCAAGGATACAAAAACGGGTTTTCTGGCGATATTTTGGGCTCTGCAGTAGCCAACAACGGGAGACTTGAAATAGGTGGTCAGCTAAGGGCAGTCTACTCACACAAAAAGACAGCTAGCTGACAGCTGGCCTGCAAGAGGAGATCTGGGAAACCGTACACCCCTGAATCTGGGGACCCGCAGACCCCAACGTCAGACCCCAAACAGGCGTAGACCCCCCAACGTCGCGCCCGCCGCCACACCGTTTTATAGGGTTTGAGATGCGCTCAAACCCCACCTCTCCTCTGGTCATAATTCAGAGTGCGATAGCTTTGGATTCAGCGGTGCTACACTAAATCTAGATACTGATCCATGATCCCAGTAGCGGTAGCTATCCAGTAAGACTATAGGAAGCTATAGAAAGTGCATCTGAAAAAAGGACACCAACCCCCCTCACCCCTCACTGGGTCTTTAAGAAAGTTGGCGCAACAGACACTCTACGTTCATTTATTTTGATATTTTTTTTTATTTACTACTATCTATCTCCAAGATATGTTTCATTAAACTTTGGTGTTCTATGTAGTTTTGGTTTAGTTTGATTGGTTGGATTAGTATGTATATTCGTGGTTTTTTCTCCACTTCCTTCCCGCTTCTTACTACTTCAACACGCAGCGAGGCCTCCCCCAGTACTTAGTGTTCAGTATACTACTGTGCAAGCCCCAGGGTTACATCGCCGTGCGCCGCGCCAGCAGGAATCGTCAAATGACTAAAGTGTCCATCCCTTGGTCGTTAGCGTTAGTAAGTTTATATTGTAGATCCGTCTCAAATCCTGGATCACCAGAGGCAAATCCAGATTTCTCAGCCTTAAACACAGACTGCAGAAAGGCACCTTTAACTCCAAGCCTACCTAGCCTATAAAATCATAGTCACTCTCGCTCAATTGCCAGAGGTCCCACCAAGGCGCGTTGTATCCCGGCGGAGTGTAGTCAGCCCAGCCGACTGCATCGGACCAGGTGATTTCACGACAATAATCTAAGCAAGTAACTTCTATTCCTCCGTGGTTGATTTGTTCTTCGTAGCCGTCATAACCACTACGTTTAGTCACTTTAGCATTAGCGTTCAAAGTGTTTGCTGAGTATATAGTGATTACCGTTGGTCGTTAAGTATGTTGGTACCATATGGTGATGGAGCTTAAATTGAATAATTGGGCTTTCAGGGACACCATCACCCATACTGACATCCCTTTTCTCTAAGTTAGCAGTCAAGTAAGCATCGGCGTCTTCAGGGGAAATGGTGGTAGTGAAGTTAACTCCTGCAATTTCGAGCGCTTTGATGACGTCGTCGTCAATTCCGCTAATATAACCTATAGCATCTTCTCTTTTATACCACGGTTAGACTCGCCAGCAGATGCTATGGCAAATGCTATGCCACATGAGTTCGTTAATACTGAAAATGCACATTCGCCGCTGCTGACATAGCTACCACTTTCTGTGTAACAATGATCCCATATGTCCCAGGCAAAGTTCAAACCAGAGTTTGTGGCGGCTAAACCGACTTCAACGTAGCCGATGGTTGTCCCAGACCTACGTAACCTGCCTGCGAACCAGGCAAAACCCCAACCAGCTATAGTCTTAAGGCTAATTCCATTAGTCATGATAGGTAACAGCATCACTGCTATGAGTATTAGTTTAGTTCTGAAATCCATTTTGCACCTAAGTAGAGAAGTATTATTATTGCTATAATAGTGACAAAAAGTAGTGAATCTGAGCAAGTATCTGACCGGGAACTCGGTTGCATTTATATTTTAAATGATTTGAATGCTAGATAAAACTTCTTTTGTTAATTAGAATAGTATATCTTTGTTCCTCTTAAAACACACATTTTAAACAATATACAAAAATAAGGGAAACTAGTTACTATATATAATAAGAGTGATTTGATGAAGTCATCGAATCACCTAATGAACGAATCAATAGGAGTTCTTAACAAAGAGATAAGAGTGAAGAACAATAAGAACAACAGGGGAGAAAAACACAATAGGTCAGTGAGGTGCTTGAAATTAGATTTAAACGACCCTTCACACTTCCTAAACAGGTTACTCAACTACAATATTTTGAAATATTATAATTAACCAATGCGAATTTTGTTGGGTAATCCCAATTATTGTCATACAATATGAATAATGATTATTTTGTTCATATATTATCCAATCGGATTTATTAATAATTATATTCTGTGATTGAAGACATGCAAAAATTAC
>JAKTPI010000147.1:0-15328 GCA_030557545.1 Ogataea salicorniae
CCACCCCCCCAACCACAAACTCACGCCGTGATCAGAAATATCCACGCGAACGAAAGGAGTTCGTGCGGTGCGTCGTTGACAATCGAAAAGTAAACAAAAACTCCTCGAGATTTCATTATTATTATTATTACTTTGTACGTTAGCTTGCATATCGAACTGAAACCTCCTTTCAAATTTCAAAACCTACTAACAAAAAAAAAATTCATGGCTTTTTTTTTTCACTCCTGTTTTTTGTATGTATGCATGTATGTATGTATGAGCCATCATGTTCCATTTATTCTTTCCCAATTTTGATCTAATTATAGCATACATACCTGTTTGCATCGAAAAACATCAATTCAGGTTCTAAACATTATAAAAAGGATTAAATTTTCCTCTCTTGTCAAATTACTTTTTTTCAATTCATTCTTGTATTTTATTCTCTTCTCTTTAATCAGTTCAATAGTTTATCGTCTACTTTTCCAATAAAACAAATAATACATATATATCACAATGAAGTATTCCTTATCTATCACTGCATTAGCTTTAGCTTCAACCGTCTTTGCTGCTTACGTTCCAGGTGACTCATGGTCAACTTTAACTCCAACAAGTACCTTAGATGGTGCTATAACCGATTACAGTGCCACTTTCGGTATTGCCATTGAATCCATTGCTTCTTCTGCTTTGAGTTCTTCTGCTGCTTTAAAGAAGAGAGATGTTGTCACTCAAATTGGTGATGGTCAAATCCAAGCTGACACCACCACTACTTCTTCAACCAAGAAGAAGACCACTTCCACTGCTGCTGCCGTTGTCACACAGATCGGTGACGGTCAAATCCAAGCCGATACCACCACTACTTCTTCAACCAAGAAGAAGACCACTTCCACTGCTGCTGCCGTTGTCACACAGATCGGTGACGGTCAAATCCAAGCCGATACCACCACTACTTCTTCAACCAAGAAGACCACCTCTACTGCTGCTGCCGTTGTTACACAGATCGGTGACGGTCAAATCCAAGCCGATACCACCACTACTTCTTCAACCAAGAAGACCACCTCTACTGCTGCTGCCGTTGTTACACAAATCGGTGATGGTCAAATCCAAGCTTCCACCACTACTTCTTCTGATGAATCATCTACCACTACCGCTGCTGTTGTTACTCAAATCTCTGACGGACAATTACAAGCTTCTACCACCACATCATCATCTTCTGAATCTACATCTACTTCATCCTCTGATGGCGAACATTACGTCAGTGACGTTTCATGTTACAACCCTAATGCTTTAGCCATGACTTTGAGGGAAGGTATCTTATACGACGCTAACTTAAGAATCGGTTCTATTGTTGCCAACAGACAATTCCAATTCGATGGTCCACCACCACAAGCCGGTGCTGTCTACGCTGCTGGTTGGGGTATCTCTGAAGGTGGTTACTTAGCTTTAGGTGATGACACCGTCTTCTACCAATGTCTATCTGGTACTTTCTACAACTTATACGACCAATCAATTGGTGGTCAATGTCACCCAGTCTACCTGAAGGTTGTTGAATTAATTGACTGTAGTGACGAATAAATTAATTAAACGATTTTAACATCAGTTTTCTTTTCTTAAGCATCTCATTCATTATTTTTTTTTGCATATATACTAGAAGGTTTTTTTCTCTATATCTCTTTTCTTTCATCTCTCCCTTAGACGAGATGAATATTCTACACAAATTGTTTAAGGTTTATAATTTATTTGCTATATTGGGTTTTGTTCTTTCTTTTTGTCATGATTAAAAGTCTATCAGAAGACATTTACAACTATAGATTAAGGGTTGTGTCAACTTGTCAATCAGATCATGCCCCTACCTTTACTCTCTTCCCACCCACCCCCCCACACACACCTCAGTTCGAATTTGTTTTTGGTTTGTTTAATTTATATTTTTGTTTAATTCTATATTTTTTTTGTTTCTGTTCAATTTTAATTTTGCTTTCAACAATTAGCATTATCAATCTTATCATCAGCCTGTAAATAAACAGCTATGCATTTTTTCTGTCGATCTGTATTCATTATTCATTCCCCGAGAATTTCAGTATTGAAATCTGAGACATTTTCTCGGGAACGACGAGACGCGTTTGATTCAAAGAACACGCGCGACTTATTTTTTTTGTTAGACACGCTTTGACGACGCGTAATGAAATTCACTAACGCGTTCGTTTTGACTTGAGCATTTTTACTTTTACTTAATTAATTATGTCTCGTTGCAACATACTAAAAATTGGAAAATTAAAGGGAGCACAATCTGTTAGCGCTCGCAGAAAATACTCCTTTGATAATTTGGAAAAGCAAGTATATCACTGCAACATCTACATCCTTCTTAGTTTCAAATAACAGAACAATACAATAGTTCAATTTTTATGAAAATAATGGCAGGAGTTGTGAAATCCTTTTTTTAAAGGAACGAATCGGTAATTATTCTCATTCATATTTGACTCTAGACTTTTTTTTAAGTTGTATTACATTTATAAGCACATTTATAAGCACTCACTCCTACGACTCGTACGTATCTTCTATAAGCATGTGATTTAAGTGAATATTATTAGACTCTGCCTCAGACACACACACCCATACGAATTTACTCAATTCAATTGCATAGAACGGTTAAATCTACAATCTCTAATTTGTACTATACTGCTTTCCAAATCAGGGTATAATTATAATTAATAACTGTTTAAGTTTTTCAAGATGGAACGAGATCTGAGCCGCTACCCAGTTTGTTTTTTCCGAAAATAATTATACTGATGTAAAATGTGTGGTTTTTGTAGCCTCAACACACCGTTACACCACCAAATAGAAAAATAGTGTCTTTACAAACCAGTATAGACACTTGTTGATACACGACTTGCTCTTTTATCCCTAAAATTTTGTGTATATCCATCCATTTTTTCAACACCCCAAATCTGTTGATAATAGGGATGAATCCATTATTTTTCGATAAATATTAGATCAATCATATCTAGTAATGTATTACTGTACTATCATTTTATTTAAAGATAATAACTATATAAAACACCGTTATACGATTATCTCATTGCACGATCAAGAGTCAATCGCCATCTCCAATTAAATAAAAAAGAAACTCTCGTGTTAACATTACCTAGGTTTGAGAAAAATTGCCGCGCCTTGATTTTATTCTTTTTAGAGTGATTCACTGTAAGATGACAAGTTGGTTCTTAAGGATCCACATTGAATTCGGAGAACAAGACATGAATCATATAACAAGACCTCAATCACAGTCTTAAAAACCATGTCTGATCAACCGAAAAAAGATATATCAGAAGCTACTGATGAAGAGTTGAAACAACTTGCGTCTGAGTTTGTGAAAATCTTCAAGAAACATGACCCTTCTAAACCGTTGGATTCATCCAATTCAAAACAACAACAACAACAACAACAAACAACTTGGAGTTTACTATCCCTTACCAGTTGGAGAATGATGTACATGATTTTTGCAAGTTTATTGAGATTTATTTTTGCTTTGCAAACTTCTTACATTCACCCTGACGAATTCTTCCAATCTTTCCAACCATTGTACAATGACAACATCCCATGGGAATTCAGAGATGGTTGTAGATCAATGGCTCCATTATATTTGGTTTATCTTCCTGTTATATGGATATGTGAATTATTGAGTTTGAAACCACATATCATTTACTATCTCACAAAACTTGAATTTTGCTTTTTGTCATGGCTCGTGCTTGATTTTTGTGTTTTCAGAATCATGCCCGTTAAACAGGAAAGAATAAAGGCTTTGTTTTTCATGAATACTTCATATATTACATTAGTTTACCAATCACACACTTTTTCAAACAGTTTGGAGACATTATTATTAATAACTGTTATTTGGATAATTAATGATATGAGAGATCACACGTCTATGCAATCTGAAAAGTTTAGTAAGATGAAGTTATTCCTATTAGGTTTCTGTATTCCATTTGGTATTTTCAACAGACCTACTTTCCTAATGTGGCTGGTACTACCTTTTTATTTCCTTTTGAAGTTCTTCTTCAAGTTCCCATTGCAATCATTCTTACCAGCAATCAGTTTTGGATTAACAACTATAATCTGTATATTGATCGACACTCATCACTTTAAAGGTCAATTGACTATTCCATCATCAATCGATTCAATTTTTGAAATACCCAAGATTTTTGTGATAACACCATTGAATAACATCTTGTATAATACACAGGTTTCCAATTTATCCAAACATGGGCTACACCCATTATATACACACGTTTTAATTAACTATCCACAAATACTTGGACCTTTGATGATCCTTTTATTCCCATTCCAAAAAAAATACTTTACAACAACACCTTTCCTTTCATTAATCTCTGGACTTACAATACTTTCAATGATACCACACCAAGAATTAAGATTCCTTATTCCAATGGTGCCACTTGCATCCTGTTGTGTCACGATACCTAAAGCATCATGGGCTAAATACACTATCCAAAGTTGGTTTGTTTTCAATGTTATCATGTTGCTGTTCATGGGTATTTTACATCAAGGTGGGATAGTATCTTCAATGGAATACTTACAAAATCTTAAGACTAACGAGGGAGAAAGCTCTGTTTTGTTGTTTTGGAGAACTTACAAACCTCCAACGTTTATGGTTTTAGATGATAGAAGTTCTAAACATTCAATATTTTTAAATAAAGATGAGGATGATTTAATTCATTTTGATTATGAATCTTTTTTTGGGTCCAGTGCAAACGAGGATTATATCATTGATTTCATGGGCATGGATTTCAAAAGTTTTTCACTTATCGTTAATGACATTTTGAAGAATTCTAATGGTAGAACGATTAAGTTAGTGACTCCATTGAATGCTGCTTTGAATTTTGATAACAAGGTTGATTTCAAATATGAAGAATTGTGGAATAGTTACTGGCATTACGATATGGATCATTTCGAATACGATGAATTTGGTTTACAAACATTCAAACCTGGTATTGGTGTCTATCAGTTGATATAACTATAATTTCTTAGTATGCATATAGTAAAATAGATAGACACAAAACGACAAAAGAAATGATAAGGCACGAATCAGATAGTAATGAGTACGAGGTGGCAAAAAAAAAACACAGGAGATATAATTAAGGTAAATATACAATCAATATATATACACACATCCGTCTATTTATAGAATTCAAACTTGTCAACTTCACTTCCTGACTTCACTTGAGCAGTGTAAGCTTCTTCTAAATCACTTTGTAAAATCATATATCTGTTCTTTCTAACGGCCCTTAGACCAGCTTCTTGCATAATAGCAGCAATGATAGCACCACTCAATGGGTCATTCCTTATGATTAAAGAATCAAGATCAACTTCAGGAGCCAAGGACATTTTAGAGGCAATGGTACCAAAAATCAATCTTCTTTCTCTTCTATCTCTTAATGAAGGGAACTCAATCTTTCTATCCAATCTTCCAGGTCTTAATAAAGCTGGATCTAAAGTATCAGCTCTATTAGTGGCCATAATAACCTTAACGTTAGTTGATTGATCGAAACCATCCATTTGCGTTAACAATTCTATCAAAATTCTTTGAACTTCTCTATCAGCACCAGTTTGAGCATCAAATCTCTTTGTGGCAATAGCATCAATTTCATCGATGAAAATAATAGATGGTGCATTTTCTCTAGCCAATCTGAAAACATCTCTCACCATTCTTGGACCTTCACCTAGATACTTTTGAACGAATTCAGAACCGTTAACCCTAATGAAAGAGGCTGTTGAACCATTAGCAACAGCTTTAACTAACATGGTTTTACCAGTACCTGGAGGACCGTATAATAAGACACCTCTTGGAGGATCAATACCAATTTGTTTATATAATTCTGCTTGTGTTAATGGTAATTCAACAGCCTCTCTAATTTCTTGCTTTTGCATGTCTAAACCACCAACATCGTTATAGGTGACGTCTGGTTTTTCGTTGTCACCAACAATTGAAATTGAAGAATCGGCTTCAGGTGGTAAAATATCCACTAAGGCATTTGAATGGCGATGCAAAGCAACTGAAGCTGATGGTTTTAATAGTTCTCTATCCAAAGTGGACAATATTCTAACAACGTAGTTAGAACCTGTCGTTGATGAAACGATACCTGTGTGTTGATCGATTGGTTCTAAAAATTGGCCTATAACCAAGGGAACTGATTGAATTCTTTTCACTTCTTCTTGTGCTCTTATAAGTTCTCTTTTTAAATGACGTTGTTCATCCTTAATGTAATCCTCTTGCACCATCAACAATTGTAATTCTTTTTCTAATTTTTTTAGTTTCAAGTAAACGTCGTTATTGTTATTGTTGCTGTTTGATGTAGTCGAGGTGGAGGTTGACAAACCATTGATCTTGTCAATTGGGTTTCCTAAGTTAGGGGTATGAGCTGGGTAAATGCCAATTTCTTCCATGATGTAAAAGTGATATTAGTCTTATTGTAGATAGTTGTAATTGGAAACCTGAGACTGACTAATTAAATGTTGAGAGCTTGTGTATAAAGCGTTGTCTTAAGGGTGGCAAAATAGATTCGATACCTATTCAAACGATTCAATTTCCTACTCCTCTGTCAAATCGATGGTTACGCAGCGCGCATCGGAGGAAGGGTAGGTCGACTCATTTATATGGCGTCTATCGACGATATAGTATTGTTATATATTAATACGCTACATGTAAAACAAGGGCGCTAAATCCTAATTATACAGGTTGTAAATGGGGCTAATGTACTTTGTGGCAAGTAAAAAGTAAGTACAGCCTTAAAAGTCCCAAAGGGGAAATAAATGGGAATCAGTTTCTGCCTCTTCCGTAAGACCTAATTGTTTCGATACAAATGTTTTTATTTATTTCTATCTAGTATATATCAACCTAGCTTAGTGTTTTTGTAACAAGACCCAAAGAAACACAAAATGCAGAGAGCATGCAAACAAATATTTGCAGTTCACTCTTGGTAATCAAGAGTGTATCCTGCATCAATCCATCGGTAGACCAAGGGTATAGTATTCCAAACAGTGATTTAATCCAATCAGTGAGTGATTTAACAGAATAACCATTAGGTAACAACGAGGTCTCTATAGTTTTTGGTGTATCAGTGATCGATTTTCGTTCATCATCTTTTTGATGTTGAGTAATTTTTTCAATCATAAGTATTTCGGATTTAATTAATTCTTCTTTCAAGCCTTTCAAATCCAAGTCCATTTTTTCGTTATTCGCAAACAAATCTTTGACTTTCAATTCAAAAGAATTCACCAACCTTGCTCTTTTCCATGGTTCAAACACTAGTTGAACCAATACCACCAATAGTAGATTTACAGCCATGATTAATAAAGTACCCCATGTTGAAAATTGACGGATCTTATCAGACCAAACTTGTTCTTCGTGGTAGCGGTTCATTATGCTTTGAATTAATTCATTATGGGTTTCATCTTCTTTGCCTTCTAATGATCTAACAGCATCTGAAGTTTCTTGGAGTTTTTTTTCTAGTTCATGATCACTTCTGTAAAGACCCGTAAATTTCTCCAAGTCTTGAGGTGACCAATTATGCTTTCTTTCAAGTAATTCATTGATTTGTTGTTGTGAGCTTATTCTTTCCTCCGATGCAGCGTTATGCTGTCCTTTAGCTTCTGATATCGTTTTTCTCAAATTTCTCAAATTTTGTTCTTTTTGTGTAATAATGTCTTTTAATTGTATCACCCTGGTGTATCCGGTGATGTCGTTGACAACTTTTGAAGCTATCGACAGTGAACTTTTCAATTCATTAACGTTATGGTCAAGTTTTTGACTGAATGATTTACTGTAATCTTCAGTTGCTTTGGTTCTATTTTCATTAAACTTCATAAGTTCATTCTTCAAGCTTTGAAAGTTTTCACTCTCTATTATCGTGTTCAGATACTTTTTGATAGTGTTATTTGCATGCTCCCCGTCTTTACCCCTGTTCAAATTGGAAGTTTCTTTTTCAATAGTATCTACCAGGTTTGAAGCAGTATTGTTCATTTCTTCAATATCTGTGTTCTTGAGTGGTTTTCGGCCATCGCTGGATTCAGTTTTGAGCCTATTCAGATGACTTGGACAACTGGTAAAGCGACGAGCCAGTATTAATTGTGTGCCTAGGCCTTTATATGCAACTGTGAGCTGGCTTCTAAGTATTGAATGCAACATCATGCTGTTAACTACACAATCTATCTATATACAAGCACAATATCATAATAATGGTTCCGGAAGCATACTGATACATCAAGTCCAAGATAACTTCAAACTGTCAACCCGTTATAATTCACCGATTGAATCAAAGACTGAATATTCACGAGGCTGTGCAACTGCCATCCTAATACCCATGTTCAGCAACAAAGGGAGGAGCTGTGGCTAGCTGGATTGACTGATTGATTAATTGTAGTAATTGAATTGATTGATAGATGGATATACAGGAATAGGGTGGTTGTGATTAAATTGCTACATTTATACATTCAACTGGTACTGAATAAAGACAATTTGAAACCAGTCAACCCAAAATATCTGTGGAAAATTGCAAAAAAAAAATGATACAGGCAAACAATATAAAATCCCTTAGTTTCAACCAAGACTACTCTTGCCTAGCCGTTGGGTTTGAAAACTCATACAAGGTGTACAACTGTGACCCATTTGGTGAATGCTTCAATAAAGACGATGATGGTGGTGCAAATATTATTGAAATGTTATTCTCAACTTCCTTGATTGCAATTGTTGGTTTAGGCGACAAACCTTCCAACTCGTCAAGGAAACTAAAAATCATTAACACGAAAAGGAAATCCATTATATGTGAGCTAACTTTTCCAACTTCAGTTTTATATGTGAAACTAAATAGAAAAAGGTTGATTGTTGTTTTAATTGATCAAATATTTATATACGATGTTTCCTGTATGAAACTTCTGCACACGATTGAAAGTAATACTTCAAATGCATCTGATAAAATAATAGCAGACCTCAGTTCAAGTGATGAGTCAATATTAGCTTTCCAGCAATCATTATCAAATGGTTCAGGTTCCCATTCTACAATTTCTGAATTTATTAGTGGTCATCATTCTTCTCGTGGGAATAACAATAACAATAACAATAACAATAATAATATCTCAAATAGTCGGATTGGAGCAAACGATTCTACCGGCTTATCTAACAGTGGTAATCTTAATGAAGATTCTCCATTGATTCATTCTTCCGGTACTGTTATTTTATTTGATGCACTTAACATCCAACCGCTGAATATTATCGAATGCCATAAATCTCCGTTACAAAAAATTGCAATCTCAAAAGATGGAACTTTATTGGCCACTGCTAGTACGAAGGGAACAATCATTAGAGTGTTTAGAGTTAGTGATGGGAAGAAAGTTCATGAATTCAGAAGAGGCTCTTATTCTGCATTGATTTCCTGTTTAAGTTTCAATTTGGATAGCACTATACTATCATGTTCATCCAACACTGGCACTATTCATTTCTTTAAACTTGGTACTGCTGCAAAAAAGTCATCATCCAATTTTCAACCTTCATCATCACCAACACCACTGCCTCCTCCTACACAACAGAAGAACGATGATGATGTACAAATGACAGCTACTGAAGCTTTTGGCGATGCTAATCCAGAGTTACCACACGAAACCATAATGACAGACGAGGAGAACTTGGAAATCGATAGAGTGATAAACAATCAAATAGCAAAATCTGCTGGTGGACCAGCAGGACTTTTCTACAACGGTAAGAAATCAACAGAGTCAATAAAGAGTTTCATATGGGCTCAATCCAAAAATTATTTACCTTCACAGCTAAATTCAATTTTGGAACCTAAAAGGCACTACGCATATGTTAAACTACCCGTTGAAACCGAATCTGTTGTTTGTGTTGTTGACAATACTTGTTTTGTCGTTACTTTCAAGGGCGACTTTTTACTATACAATATCCCTAATAATACTCATGGGAATGGAAGTGGATCAGCCGGTTCTGGAAACAATGGTGGGGGTAGTGAATGTGTTTTGCTAAAACAGTATAAGTTGAATGAGGAATAGCTTATTTATATAGGAGTTTTTTTTTGATTTATCTCAGCTGCATTGCTTGTACGCTTTTTTAGTACTTACTGTTATGAATATTATTACCATTATCAATGAAAGCTGATTACTGAATACGTTAATCGAAGAATTTCGTTCTTATTACTTTTGTAAATTCACTTTATTAGAAAGTTATATAATAAAGTCCAAATTAACTATTTATTGTGGGATTTCTAAAACTAACTTACCAGTGGTTTTTCTACCTTCTAAGTCGTCAGCAGCAGATTTATAGTCTGATAGTGCGTATGTTTTAGAGACATTAATGTTTAAAGTTCCTTCTGAGATCAATTTAATCAATAATTCAGAGTAATATTTGAATTCTTCAGGGGTGGTAATGTATCCAAACACTTGTGGCCTAGCAATCTTTAGATTCTTAAGACTTAATCTTCCAATAGAAACTGGAGGAACGACACCTGATGAATTACCAAATGAAACAAAAGTACCCTTTCTGGCAACAACAGCAAATGATAATTCAGCAGTATCTTTACCAACAGAATCAAAAGAAGCTTGAACACCGTTACCACCAGTAATTTTCATAACTTCAGTGATTTGTTCTTCTTGTGACAATTCAGTTGAGTTCAATAAATATTCAGCCCCGGCATTTTTAGCTAATTCCAATTTGGCTTCAGTGGAAGCCAATGCGATAACATGAGCTTTTTTAACCTTACTCAATAATTGAGTTAAAAGTAAACCAACACCACCGGCAGCAGCAGTGACTAAGATATAATCACCTTCTTGAACGTTATAGGCTTCGTTGATAAAAGTCAATGATGTCAACCCTTGAATAAGAGAACCTGCATACAATTTCAATTGTTCATCTGATGAGTCAGGAGAAAGTTTGATAATCCTACCAACGTTGTTGACGTCGTATTTAGTGTACTGTGCAAAAGTACTTGTTGATAAGTACGCAACTTTATCACCAACAGCATAGTCTTTGACATTTTCACCAATTTTCACGATAATACCAGAAGCCTCACGGCCTAGGATGTATGGTTTCACAGATGGGTAAATACCTTGACGGAAATAGGCTTCGATAAAGTTGACACCAGCGAATTTGTTCTTGACTAAGATTTCATCAGCTGAAATTTCAGGCACAGCAATTGATTCGTATTCTAGAACATCAGTAGAGCCTATTTCGTGGATTTGAATAACGTTGTTGGTTTCTGGGATCGTGAAAGTGGACATTTTCCTTGAAACTTCAGAATATTGTTGGCTGCTTGCTAGTTGCTTGACAAAATGAGTTCTAATCCGAAAAAGTTTTAGCACTCGTGGAATTGAAGCTATTGGTTGTTTATTTACTGAAAACACTTTGAAATTTACAAGTAGATTGAATTTAGATGGCAATTGATGTCTAGATGCCTACCTTTGGCTTTATATAAAAGCAATTAGAAAAAAATGGATTTCTCAATAGAACACCATAGAACCTCAGTTATGGTTCAAGTTCACGTTAAATGTTCAAGTTCACGTTAAATGTGAACTGTGCGCCATAGCGCCACATATTACTAAGAATCCTTATCTTTAATAATCCGTTGTAGACGATCGATGCGTCTATATTTCTACTAGGTTGTGACGGTAGCTCGAGGTTTTAAAGTAGCATACAATAATAGCTGAGATACATCTGGCCTTTTCAACAAAACGAATCCCCTGTTCACAACCCCTCAATACACAATTGATATATCATTAACTTAAGATAAGAAATACAGTACTTTAAATTACAAAAATAAAACATGGAATGGTTAGCATTGTTACTACTGTTTGCTCGATTAATCATTGGTTCAAATGTACTTTTAGATGAACATTCTCCGAAGTACCAGATTCTGTATTCAAATAATTGGATCACTGATGAGCATAAACTACTACAGGAAAGTTCAATGACATCAAACAATTCTTATTTCACTTATTTGAAAAAGGATGGATTGGATTATTTGTGCAATGTTACTAAATCAAACATTATCATTGATCATATTGAGAGTTCCAAAAAATCACCTTCATTGAATTCCCAACAGGAGAAAATCAATGTTTTGAAAACGTTGAAAAGTTTCAAAAGTGAGTATTTCCCAGATAAACGAAACTGTATATATCATATAGCTGGCTATTGGGTTTACAGTTTTTGCTTCAATACAGGGATTACACAGTTTCATTATGATGAAGTTGAAAGGATGAAAACTAATATGATTAAGGCTGACCCAAGGATTCCAGAATATTCGCTTGGAATAATTGATCAAGATTGTCTTGATAAGTTATCCGATTTTGAAGTTTTGAAAACTGACGATGGGTCTAAATATGTGACTCAAGTTGTTTATCATGGAACGGTTTGTGATTTGACAGGTAGAGATAGAACAACAACTGTTAAATACGTCTGTGATCCATCATATCAATTACCAACTATAATAAATATATTGGAGTTACAAACTTGTCAGTATGAAATGACAATTGCTGTTCCTACTTTATGTGAGGATCCGTTATTTAAACCGAATCATGATGTGTTGATGGGGAATATTACCTGCAATCCTATAAAACCAGCATTCAATGATGATGGCAATTTGTTTGCTGTCGACGAGGTGTTGAAGTATCATCCCAAATTGAATATGCATTCGTATAAGTTGAAACCACTTGGGTTTGGATTATACCTTGGAGAATCAAAAGATAATATTATGGCAAACGGTGTTGATGAAAAACCATACATTTTGATAACTAATAGATACATTGACATACCAGAAGAAACCGATGATGATAATGAAGAAGATGCTGTCAAACCACAGCATAATATTGTTTTAAACGTCGCCAAAGCTTTTGCTAATATTGGAGCCACTGGTAACAGTTTAATGACTCCAAAGAGGTACAATAAGGAACAACGTAATCGATACATTGTCGGTTCTGACAATTACAAGTTCCATGTTCAATTGTATGGAAGAGACGGTGAGTATCAAGGGAATATGGTTATTGAACAAAACAAAGATAAGATATCTGCGTTCTTTGAAACTGGTAAAGAGTATGTACACGATAATTTTGTGCAATTGAATGGATGGGTTCCCCAGAGGGACACTGTTGGGACAGTGTTTGATGAGTTTCCAGCATTTCTGGAAGATGCTTTAATTTACTAAGACATGAGTTTTTTTTACTTTAGTTGATACAACGATGTATATATATATGTATATTTTTTTTACTTACTACTTAGTACGAATACAATTGAATGATGATGACAATAATAATGATAAATACAAAAACATGGGGGATAAAAAAAAATAATATCTATTATGTAAAAACAACACTAAAATACAAAAAAAAAAATAAAACACTAGATATGTATATATTTTTATAATAAGAAAAAAAAAAACTAAAAAGGCACACACACTTTGATCACAAAGAGTAAACAACAAACAATCCCTCTCACTTTCTTCTCTTTGTTGATTTAATTCCTGATGCTCTTGTGCCATGTAGAGTTGTATTACCATGCATGATTGTATCAGGTAACGAACCACCGTAGGTATGTTGTAAGACTGGAAATTTTGAACTTATTTGGATGTTCAAATCACTTGGTTTAATGTTTTTATGATGGATCAAACCAGTGAGCATTCTTTTTAATTTATAAAATTTCAAAACTTCTTCACGGGTAGGTTTGTTGAGTCTACCGTTAATGATTGTTCTAACTCCAGGTTGGGTCGGTTGTGGAATAGGAGGATCTTCGACTGGTTGGTAAGTAATTCTTTGGCTTCTAAGTTCGTTCAATTCTAAAAGTAACTTATTGATTGATTGTTGGGATTTGTTTTCTTTGATTTGGATCTTTTCTGATTCATCAATTGTATTATCTATTCCCCATTTGAAAATGTTCTCTAAATCAACGAGTTCTTCTTTTGGCTCGAGTTCGGTTTTTTCCTCTGCTTCTTCTGCTTCTTCTTTAGCAGCTTCAACTGGTTCCTTGTCAACGTCAGGAAGTTCAATATCACCGTTTGAAGGTCTAGTAGCTTCGCCGTCTACATTATTAGTTTCTGATTCCTCTTTCTTTGATTCACCTTCATCAGCTGAATCCTTTTCAACTTGTGTAGATTCATCAGCTGGTTCAGAACTAGCTTTCTTTGCAATCTTTTCCATTTCAAGTTGTTGTTGTTGTTGTCTTTGTTGTCGTTTAATATCAAACACTTTTTTGAAACCAACTTGTTCTAACCAAATCAACCCTTTCCATTCATTAGAAACAACTGCTCTACTTTCATCGTAAATTGGAGCAAATGTAACTTCGTTTTCAATTTGCCCGTTTTTCAACCATTGTGAAACTGGAATGTTGTACCATGAAGGATGTGAATAACTTGAAAGAATTTCCAACATTTGTTGATTTGGCTTGTATGGGAATCCAGATAAGGTGCCTAATCTTTCAGCAGGGACGGATGTTAGATTTGGGACAATGTTTGTTAATTTGAAAGGAGATTCATCTTCAATTATTGGATGTCTGTCATCTAATTCTGATTTCAATGTGTTTAGAGATGTAAACAGTGGGAGGTTGTTTGGTGCAATTATGGATAAAGCTTGGCCCAATTTGCTTATGTATGAAGTTGAAATGATTCCAAAATCACGGGCAAGAGATTGTTGAAGACTTGATTCAAATTCATCATCATCTTCTTCTTCATGTCCTTCCTCCTCATCCTCATCCTCATCCTGTTCTTGTTCTTCGTCCTCTTCAGAATCGGATCCAGATCCTTCTTCCTTTGGGGTTTTACTGTCTCCATTTTGTTTTTTTGGTTGAGGTTTAGGTTTTGATTGATTCAAATCTATTCCAAATCTTAAACTTTCCCTCAATAGTAATTCGACCGAAATTTTATAAAATTTATCTATCTTTGTGTAAACATCTTCAACTTGTTCATTTTCAAGTATCTTCAAAATTGAAGATGTTTTAAGATCATGGAAGATTTCGTATATTGTTGAATATTCGTTGTTTTCAAACTTGTTTATTATTGTTGTTGATTGCTCAAACTGCTTAGGTTCTGATTCAATGGAATCTAAAAGGGTCAAGAACTCATTTGATATATACTTTGGATTCTTTTCGTAGAATAATTCTTGTGTTGGTATTGGAGTGGATAGTATGTTTGTATACTGATCCAATTGAGTAAGCACTTGAGCTAAATCGGTAAAGAATGCAGTGAACTTGAAATTGTCTAGCTGGATCATTTCAAATGTTGTTCAAAAGGAGAACGGATATTCAAAGGATTGAAGGCAATGTATTTAATGCAAAAAAAACTTACAAAGGGGG
>JAKTPI010000148.1:0-14968 GCA_030557545.1 Ogataea salicorniae
GATTATACAATCTTATACAGTAAATATAATTTACGGGGGTGTGTGAGAATATGCTAAAATGTTCAAGTGCATAATGTCACGTGATTAACTCGACAACGTCGACGAATCCAATAATGAATCTGTGAAGAATTTTATCCTCTTATAAATCATATTTCCTGCTAATGTTTATGTTATTCGTATGTCTAATATATCCTATATAGATAACTAACTATCCTAACATACATATATATATATAATATCTTTACACATATATATATTATTAAATCCTTATTATTATCTTTATAATATTACATAATCTCTGCTTGCGTCATTTCCTTATTCCACTCGACGTTCACAAGTTCCCACAAAAACCACATCAAAACAAAATGAAATATATATATTTATGATGATGTAATCGGTAATCTGTCTTTTAACAGTGCTGCATAACCAAGTTGTCTAACAAACCTTTGCACTCTTAAATAATCAGTTTTTCTCTCTCAGACAAGAGAATGAATCGTTCTTTTGTTCTCCATCATAGTGCCAATCTTAGATTCTAAACTATAAAAGTTGGTCTATTATGTACAGTGAGTTTTGATTAAATATAAGTCATCAACATCTTCATATACTTTCATTATATCGCATATCATATCATACATTATACCCACAAAATGTCACAAATAGCAGAACAAGTCGGACAAGTTTTAAAGAAGTCCAAGCCAATGAAAAGATTTCAACATCCAGTGTTGGCACCATCAACTTTTATAAATACCAGAGTTCTAAGAGATAACTTCAAGAGACAAATGGTTGCACAAAATGAAGTTACTTCAAGAGCTTTGAAATTCATTGCTAGAAACGCAGCATTACCACAAAGATTAAGATTGGAAGCACAAGTTCAATTAACTTCAATGCCAAATTTCACAAGAGTTAACCAATTGAAAGGTAGATGTGTTGATAGTGGGAGAGGTAGGGGTGTTAACAGAGATTTCAGACTATGTCGTTATCAATTCAGAATGCAAGCTTTAGATGGTATGTTACCGGGTGTTAAGAAGGGTGTCTGGTAATTGTTACTATCTCTTGAGTTTTTTTTCTCCTCAAAAGAAGATCGTGTATATATATATATATTTTAATAAAAAATTATAATGATTGGATTGTTATTAGCTACTCGCTTTACTTATACAAGCAAATAAAAATGGAAAGTAATAGTGAAGGATAAGTTGTTTTGTTAAGCTGATGAATTATAAAAGAATTAGCCGTTATTTGATACAAGCGCCATATAAAGCGTGGGGATGAAAAAACAAGGCATGAATTTTACTGGATTTTTATCGAACAGAACTGAGTCCAACAGATATTTACCATATGCTCTATAACCTCTGCTTAACAGTAGTCCACTTTTAAGTATATGCAAATCAAGACCAACAATCAAGCGCCTGGTGTGGAGCTACTCATAATAGGTCCAGAATACATATATCTTCATCCCACTGTATATTGAGGAGACATTTTCTCCCTGTACGCAAAGGAGGGTCGAAAGACCTGTGGCTCATATACTTACATACTAACAGAGATATCGTCAACAAAATAGCAGACGGGTCTAAATACACAGCTTGTACGAATGATACTTATTAATTTTTCCTAAAAAACAAAAGATAATTACAAAAAAAAAAAATTTATTTTTCCATATACAAAACAAACAAAAAAAAGTATGTAACATAAAAGAAAAACAATACTAAATAATAGAGTTACCGTTTTCTTAGTTTTATAATTCAGAAATATTAATGGTTTTCCCTTCAAAACTGATCCTAATGAAAGAAAATAATACCCTGACTTAAAAATAAACTAAACTAAAGGTTGACTAAATCACCAAGAACCGTTCATCTAATAGTAAATGCAATTAGTTAAAAAAAAAAGGTCAAATAAACCAAAACCGGAAAGAGCAAACTCCTAAATATTAAACAAAATCGAAATGAGATGAAATGAACTGAAAAGACAATTGTAAACGTAAATGAATCCCATTAGGCCAGCTAATTGAAGGAAAAATTCGTATTTATATTTTTTTTAAGAAAAAACCAGTTTCTTAAGAACTTTTAAATGAAATGAGATTATAAATCAGAAACCTTAATAGCTTCAGATTCTCTGTAATCAACCTTCTTAGCCATATCTCTTAATTTTTGGGAAGAAATATCATTTTCTTTTGCAACTGCTTTACCAGTACTTGAAACAAAGTTTCTTCTAGTTTGCATTGATAAAGGATCCCTTTGAACAATCAATAATCTGTATTGAGCAAAAGATTTGAAAGAACCGTTAGCTGGTTGGATTTGAGATGGAGTAGTGGCTTGAGCTAACATGTCAGACTTTTCAGAGTCAAACAATTTTGGGATTGTAGAAGAGAAAGCTCTTGCTGATAAAACAGCTAAAGGGGCGATTGAAGTGGCAGATGCATGTAAAGCTAATCTTGGAATTTGTGTTAAAGCAGACATAGTTTGATAAAATTAATTGTTCGTATTGTAAGACTTAATACTTTGAAAGGTTGATAATCTTGTATTGAATGGTTATATATATATATAATTTCAAATTTAAAGTAATGGAGGGAAATTGAAAAGATATTTATAGTGAATTAATTAATTGATTACTCGCAGAGATAGATTAGAGATCTAAAGAGGGGTGCAAACTCAAGCTAGGAGGTATGCGGCTCTTTAATAGGGTTATTGTTGAGAAGGGGAAAAAGGTCACGGATTTTTTTTTTCTTGGTCCAACTTTTTCAACAGTTCGCGCCGGCTACTAGCACAGGAAACTAGCCTACGCGCCAGACAGCATGACTGCTAAGTGAAACGCTCCTGTTTGCTCCGTCCATCGCGACTTTACCCGATGATTTGGCTCTTTAATATAACAATCGAACCATAACTGAAAAGTTTTGTTCTATGAAATTTAAGATTTTTTTCACACCTTCTCAAATGCAATGATCATTAATCAAAACATAAAGTCTCCTCATTTGCGAAAATAGTAAACAAAGTAACCTATTATCTATCCAATTAGTCAACCATATCATAGTGAAAAAAAAAAAACTCAGCTGATAAGCAACTGCCTGTCATGTAGTACTAAAACCACACACACCCCACCAACTCTTTAACCAGTAATAGATAGAATTCGATTATTAACCGTTGTAATCAAATTTTGATAAAAAACCAATAATAACTATATCATTATACAAGAAATACAAGAAATACTCCCCCAAGCCTTGTTCAAATCTCTCATTACTAATATAGTGAAACAAATGTTTCTGTTTGAATTCACTCACACACACATACACATACAAATACACATACACGTTTATTAACTACATTTTGTGACTGATGGTGCCAAACGCACCTGATTAGAATATTGGCGGATAATTTCATCACCACTTCCGACTCAAATCGAGTGTCAACGGAACTGAAAACCGCAATTATCCAGGTTGCAACTGCCACATGATTTAAGAAAAAAAAATATATTTCCATCTTCAGCTCGAATTAACTTATCGGCTGTGGCTCACATTGGAATCATTGATTACAAGATACACCTTTGCCGTATTCGGGAACTTTTACACCCCCTCTTTTAGTTTTAAAACGTAGAGCGCCGCCACGCCCATTTTTTCATGGTTACAGCCTTATAATCCATAATCCATAATCATGTTGTTCAGACTTTTTTTTTTCCGAAGCTTGAGAGTGAGTACACACACGAATACAATCTTAGTTGAGCTTTTCATATTTGATATTGGTAGTAGAAACTGGAATTTTTTCAATTCTATAACTAGTATTACTACCAGTTATAGAAATTATGTATATATTCATATATTCCTAGATACAGCTAATAACTGTTTTATGTCACTTCTCAATACAAAAGGAAGCTGGACGTGGCTTTTTACCAAACAAAAAGACTACTTTTCAACTCGCTTGCTCACACCCTCCCTGGATTTAAATCCAAATGGGGTGTTGCCGTTTGAAATAAAAAAAATACTGGACATACGTACCTCAAAACTTAGTAAATAAACGGGGTGCCTATAATAAACAATACGCCTGAATTAAAGGTAACCAAAACAAAAGTCTCGATTGATTCAATATCATCGGAATCATCTTAACCGTTTACCATGATAGGTTTCATATCATTTTGACTGTTCTTTTTTTTGAAAAAAACGAACCAACAATGGCGTATATATTACTTAAAGCGAAGCATTAAAGAAAACAAAAAAACCGTTCAGTGAATTGGATAGTGAGTTAGTGACACGTCTCAGCCATATCTATCTACAGACCGCAGTAATAGATCCCAAGAAAAGAAGGAAGTAGAAGATTCTATCGCATATTCAACAGATACTTTGTTTCAACCCTCGACAAAACAACAACAATAAAAGTTATTAAGCTGAATCATCAAGTGATGTGTATCTGCTGATTGATTGTTAAAGCACGCACGACGTTGGTTCTCAAGGCCGGGTTACCTTTGTTTTTCTTGTCCACTGACTTTTTGCTGAATGATTGTCCATTTTTGTTTCCTCCTTGTTCATCGACGTCGATCGACGCTAATTTAATGTTGATCGACGCTTACCCTCTACTTGTTTTCCAATTAGTTCTAAAATCAATCAATTATTATTGTGTGCGCGCTGCGTGCGTATTAAACTTTTTATAGTAAACAGGTTGAGAATTCTGACGCTGAATGAATTACAGTTTCCAGCTAACTATACATGGATTGAGGTGGTTATTATTCTACAATTCTGTTTGGTCTGGCATTCAACTGGTTCAAACTCATCTAACAACTATCATTGACTATCGTGAGATCTCCATTGCTACACATATAGACATTAGACACTATATTATAGCTTCAGAGCTGCTACATATACTTATACATAGTTAGAAAAAATAAAAGTCAATACTAGAACAGGTAGGTCCCCTTCAACAACGGTTAGGTAACTACTGACTATAAAGAATTATCCGCATATTTAAACTTATTTCATTTAACTCAATCCTTGGGTAATATTTAAACTATATTTTAAATCTGGAAACACAGTTGAAGTTGTTTGTTTATACTCTCCTTAGTTCAATTTTTTTTTTCTTTTCAAAGTTGATTCTGGTTGAAGTGAATAAAAAAAATTATACCTAATTTTGTCAATTGTATGAACCATAATTCAACTTAAATAAATACAATAAAATGACTTCACCATCCCAAAATCAACCTAAAAATTCGGGTCAAGGGCAATCTCAATCTCAGTCCCAATGCCAAGGTCAAGGTCAAGGTCAAGGTCAAGGTCAACAGCAACAACTGTTTTCTCCAAATTCTATGGCTGTCCTATCACCACCTGCATCAAGATATGCTTTTGAACCTCCAGTTCAAACTTCTTCCATCCCCCCAATTGTTTTACAACAATCTGTGGGTACGCCATTATCTACCCCTACTGGTAACTCAAATACCAAAGCTACCAATGCTGCCGTTGCTTCAATTGGTAATTTAATAGACAGACCAATGTCTGGTTTTGGTTACAGTAATGAAACTTATGACGTTCCGGCTTTTGAACCAAACACTGAAATAGTTTTACAAAATTTCACTAATGATTTGAAAACTTTCACTAAATGGATTAAGAATTTGAATTTTGAAGAACAAAAGACAACGATGGATATCTTTTTAAGCACCATTCATGAGGGTGTGATACAGTATTTGAAATCAAAAATTGTTAATTCAGATATGAAAAAATCAAGTATTGTTGGTGATTTGGTTTTCAATCCACCTGACAACAACAACAATATTTTCCAACCTCATGTTAGACCTGTTTCACCTTTGTTAGCATTGAGCAATGAAGCCAATACTTTGGATTCTCTATTGGAGCAAAATAATGAATCATCCATTATTCAACCCCAAGCAATGAAATCAATAACTCCATTTTCAAGTAGTGGTTTAATGGACTCAACTTCCAGACCTAAATCAGCGGGACCGGCTCACTCTGACTTGTCAATGAGTTCATTCCAACCACAACAGCAACAATTACACTCTAACTATCAACCTCAACAATATCACCAACCTCAAACACCACAAGCACAACAATTACTGTACTCACAGAATCAACAACCTTTAATGCGTGTCTTCTCACCAGATGTTGACCCATCAGGTTTCCAAAGACGTACAAGGGAGCTATTAGACTTTCCAGTCCACCAGCAACAACAACAACAATCACATGAATCTACTCAACACTATGGATTAACAAGTACTGCAGATTTTGCCGGACAAAATGCAATTAAATTAAATCATTCGTTGTCTACAATAACATCAAGAACTAAAACAGATAACAATAAATCCAGTGGGTTGAAGTCAGGTGGTAATAGTTCAAATAATTTGAACCATTTGATGAATAATCTAATGATGTATCAACAACCACAACAACCACAACAACCACAACAACAACAACAGTCAAATGAAGATGAAGGTAGAGGTAGACACCATTTGATGCTTGGTGGACAAAATAGATACGGTAATGGTATCCACTCAACTTCAATGCCACCGGTGAATAGACTAGCATCATATCAAATGACACAAAATTTACCATTAGCCATGTCGTCGTTATCAATTTCATCAGATGATAACAACAAGTCGTTCAAGACCTCAACAGTGTCAACTACAAATTTTAACACTGATTCATCTTCCCATATTTACTCACCAACACCAAGATCACCAAATCCTATAGTTCAATTGGACAACAAACGAACAACACCATCAAATTTAAATATGAACCCAATGTCTTCACCAAAATCTCCAATGCCAAAAGATATTGCATCTAAGGAGTTACTAAGTGATATTCCACTATGGTTGAAAACTTTAAGATTACATAAATATACTGATAACTTGAAATATTTGAAATGGCAAGATATGTTGGAGTTGACCGATGAGGATTTAATTAAGCTTGGTGTTGGTACAATTGGTGCTAGAAATAAGCTAATGAAAAGTTTTGCGTTTGCTAAAGAGAATATGCATGATTAAACAAAAAAAAAGCTTGATGCTTTTGTTTAAATTTTTGCCTTGCTTTCCTTCGTTTTTTGAATATAGCTCATTTGACTATTTGTGCTGTGCTATGTGCTTTTTTTTTTGTCTCTTTTCTGTTTGTATTTTTCTTGTTTCTTGTTGTTCTTGTTTTTGTTTTCGCTTTTATAACTAGATATATACACATTTACATACTCACATACATACATCCAGTCATACATACACACACACCTGTGTGTATGTATGCGTGCTTCTGTGTTGGTGTTTTTTTACTATTTTTTGTTTTATATTGGTTTGAGTTTCCTTCTCTCTCTCTTTTTCTTGATTATTTTACAAATATCTTTTACCATTGATATCAGAATCTAACCCGCCAAGTATGTATTTTTTTTTTATTTATCCTTATACTAATACTCGGCAACGGAAAGAGCCGATGATATTGTCACGTTACACACTCTCTTACGTCGCAGTAAGTGTAACGCGTCGTGTCCTACACGCAATCACCGTTTGTTCGACAGAAAAAGAAACGACACAAAAGAGTGGCTGCTTTTTTTTCTTCCTTTGTACAATTTCCTCTAAAACCGCTCACACACTAAAATCCTCGATCCGTTTACTTATCTTGTCAATCCATCCCTGTCTTTTTTGACTATGTACCGTTTTATTTAATTCTATTATTTTATGAATAAACATTATAAGCTTTTTTTTTTCTTTTGCTTTCTTTTCCCCTCCCCCATATCTCTGTTTCTATTTAATTATTCCTTATTGATATAACAACTACTTCATTGTAAATCATCCAATTCAATTATTAAAATCATATATATTCAAATTTCAATAATACATAGCAATTATCACTTATCAAAGTCTTGTTAAAACTCAGCCATTATAGCATATACCAATAGCAAGAGGTCTATCGCCTATACCACATCAAATCTACAACAAAACATCATAAATAAAGTCGAGATATAATAGATAAATAAACAAATATTATCTACTCGTATATAACATAGCAACCACAAAAAAGAAACACACCCACACACACACACACAGTATACATAATCAAACCGATACAAATATCAATAAATAGATAAACAAATAAATAAATAGATAAATAGATAAAAATAAAACTATATAGTCATGGTTTACGAGATATTAATACTGGATACTACCAATCCAACGAATTCAAATTCAGTTCCTTTATTCGTATCATCTTCAACTTCATTCAACAAATCAAACACTTTTTTCCAAAGTTTCAATTCTATTGAGTCCCTATGTATATATTTATTCACTTTCCAAAAACAAATTCTATCAATTAATCCAGATTCAAAAGAAGTTGTGAAGTCGGACAATGTGAATGGTGATGAAATTTATTACCCTGTTGGAATAATCATAAATTCAGAAAATAGTTATACACCATGCAAAAATGAACTGGAATCACTGTCTTTGGATTTACAAAAAAGGTTATTTGAGTCAAGGTTTAATCATTTGAATACAAACGTTCTTGTACTACCATTCTCATCTACAAATAGTCTACCTGATTCATTCATCAATTCACTAAGTGCAACATATCAATTCACAAAGGATAGACTAACTAGAGTTCAAACATGGGTGGATTTGAACCCAGAATTAGCGAAAGCTAAAGCGGAAAATCCTAAATTGAGGGTCAATACAATGTTTAACGTACTAGATGATTTCAAAAACAAATATAACCTTGATGAAGAAGCCAAAATTATCAATGCTATAACCACTTCTATAAATTATTCAGATTTGTTGAAAATACCACACGATGATGATTATTATCTATCAAAAGTTAATTCTTGGTCATTTCCTGCCTATGATTTTACATCTGATGAATTGCTTCATGTTGGTTCGTTGATTTTATCACAAGCAATATTAGAATTCATTCAAACTTTAGGAGATGATGAGTTATTAATTGAACCTACTGCTTTATCCAATGAACTAAATTCATTTTTATTCTATGTTCGTGATAATTATAGAATTGGTAATCCTTTCCACAATTTTAGACATGCAATTGACGTCTTACAAGCAACGGCATATTTTGTCTCAAAGCTTGAAGAAGATAAATCATTCCCAATTCAATTGAAAAAATCAGAAGTTTTTGCACTTTTATTTGCATCAATAGGTCACGATTTAGGACATCCGGGAATAACGAATCTGTTTTTAAATACTAATAATACTTCAAGTTCTTCAATGTTCAATCAAACTTCGGTATTAGAGCAATTCCATTTCAAACAGTTCCTTAAAATTGTGCAACCATTCATTTCACTTACTTTGAATACATCAAACCTCATCAGCAACTGTTTGACTTTAACACACAAAGCTATTCTAGCAACAGATATGGCTCAGCATGACTCATTTGTTGGTGAAATTGATAAGTTTTTATCCGAATACGAATCCGAAGATGCAAAGGTGATCATGTTGTGTTGCTTATTGATCAAATGTGCTGATATCAGTAATGTTTGTAGACCTCTTGAAATTAGTGTTAAATGGGGTTTATCGTTAGGTGAAGAATTCAAAGAAGTTGCAATGCTTGAGAAAAAGTTGGCTCAAAGTGAAGCTACTCAACAAAGTGCTGGATTTGAAGTCAATCCAGTTTGTCCTCCAAAATTAACCAAGGCAATAACAGTTGAAAAGGCTTTGGAGTTAGTTCCGGGCCTGGCTAATTCACAAATGTTCTTCATTAACAGATTTGCACTTGAATTCTTCAGTAGGATTTCTGGAAATTTGAAGGCTTTGGATTTCTTGAAGGATGTTCTGATTGATAACTCTAATTATTGGGAAGCATTCATAGAATCCCAAAAATTAAAATAATTATCCTCTTCTTTATATTGTACTGTTTCATTTCTCTCTGTTTAATTTTTTAAACTTCGTGTATTTTTTTTTTCTTTTTGCCTTCGTTTTTACTTACTTGTTCTTGTCCATCCATTCATCCCGTCCATTCATCTCATCCATTCATCCCATCCATTCATCCCATCCATACATCCAACCGTTTATATTTTATACTACGATATCATACTTCACATTACTTTGTTATTCTACAATCTCGTTTTCTTTTTCTTTCCTGTGCTTTACATATTTTTAGTTCATATTTATACATTCTTGCTTGAATATTTATTTATTATTTCCCTTCTTACTTACGACAAAGACTGTTTCCACGCTTTACGTTGAGCTTGCGTTTTTCCTTTGCTTTTTTTTTTTGTTTCTTTGGTTTTTTCTGTCACTATTATATATATATCCATTAATATATATAAGCAACCAGCTTATTTCCTCATTTATCAGCAACTTTTTGCAATTTACTTTTTTTTTCAATCTCATTCAGTATGAAAGGGATGAAAGAGTAGAGAACAATACTCTTCTCTTTTTCTTGAACAGAGTCAATTTCTAAACAGAGTCTTGTAAGAGTCGCAAGCAGAGTCGCAAGCAGAGTCACGCTACTTTATTTTATTGCGACTTCTCTACTAAAAAAACATCTCATCTGTAGTTAAAACAACTGTGTTTTGTTAGGACAAGTCAATTGAACTTTTAAACCTCTACAAACAGATATTCATCTTTCACATCTAATCTATTACTATTATTCCAAATCTTTAACATTTTTTGTCCCTCTGTTATTATATTCTTTTTCCTCTTCTTTAAGGTTCAATCACTTCTTTCAATTACCATTTGATATCCAGCAAAGTACAGGAATACTCCTTAATATTGAAAACCCCAATCATCAGCAACACACAATCCCATTAATATATATATCTATATACACACACATAAAATGTTCTTCTCTAGATCTATAATCACAAACCAATTCAGACAATCTACAAAGAGAATCATTTCTCAATCCCCAGCCATTTCATCAAAGTTTTTATTCACCAGATTCAGCTCCACTAATGTCTTGAATCCAAACTCATTAGTTTCATCTTACTCATCAGGTCCAGTTCAATTAAAGTTCACAAATGAACACGAATGGGTTTCTATCCACCCAGACGGTACCACTTTTATTGGTATCACTACATACGCTGCTGACGCGTTAGGAGATGCCACTTTTATTGAATTACCAACTGATTCAATTGGTGAATTGGTTACTAAAGGTGACACCATTGGTTCTGTTGAATCAGTTAAGAGTGCTTCTGAAATTTACTCTCCAATTGACGGTGAAATCACTTCAGTTAACGAAGCTTTAGAAGAAAATCCATCTTTGATCAACCAAGATCCAATGGGTGATGGTTGGATTGCTAAGCTAAGAGTTAACATAGATGATTTATCCCAAGCTGACCTATTAAGTGAGAGCGATTACACTAAACTATTAGAAGAACATGACGAATAAGGCTGTTTGCGTTTTTTTTTAATGTTTATATCTTCATAACTATATAATTTATATTTGTTCACTTGATTCTATACATATGTGTGCACACAAATTTATCTTGTCGCAGGCTAACGGTGTCTTTTCTTTTATGCAAGTTTATGTTTCTTCGTAGCCATCTTTCTTTCAATAATATATTCCAAATCACATTTAACAAGGAGAGCAGTATTTAGATATAAAAAAAACATTTACAAACTATTTCTCAAAAAATATCGTATAACCAAATAAAGATCTATCAGTAAACTAATTTCGAATAAATATGTATATATATAAGTATAGAAAGAGAGAGTCGATATTGTGTTTTTCAACTAATTCCCATTTTTAGCAACTTCTCTCTCCCACTCTTCAGTAGTCTTAGTCTTCAACTGTAGAGCATGAACACCATGCTCTTTAATTTCTTCATCGAGCAATTTGTAAACCATTCGATGTCTAATAGGTAACCCTTTACCTTTGAAATCATCACTAACAATTTCCAATCTAAAATGTGACTCCGTTGTATTTGAAGCACCTCTTAATCCAGCATGGTGGGCGTGTTTGTATGAATCGTTATAGATTTGGAAATGAGTTGGGTTGAACGTTGTTTGGACTTTCTTTTGGATGGAGTATTGGATTGGGTTGGTTTCTGGGGTGATAGAATTTAATGAAGAAGTTGTAGACATAATGGACCTGAAAAATGATTTTGTTGTAAATGGTGTATTAAAAAGTTGCTTCTTTGTTATATTTAGTACGTTTTGTTTTGATAAGAACATTTGGGGGCTTTGGTACTTAATCTATTAACGTAGATTTTCAGCTATTATTACATCCAATGATCTCGGAGATAAATGTTCATCTGGGGTAGGTTTTAGTTGTAATTGTGAAATCATATGATACCAAAATCCTCCAATTGGCTAGCTTGTCACAATTGTGAAAACACTAGTTTAAAGTAGTGTGTGTGCGAATTACGTCTATTCCTCTCCTTCTCCATTTGAAGGGTGTCTCTTTTCAATTTACCCCTAATAATATGCAAACTGAATGTTAAACAACTAAATATAGCTTCCATATTAATGGATGAATAGGTGCTTGGGTATAATGTACTTAATTGTTGTTAGTCCTAGATCAATCTTTACAATTTACAACATAGTATTCATAACGTAAACCTTGAGTTTTGTTTCCTTCCATTCGAAGAACTGGAATATAAAAAAATGTAGGGCATCACTTGAGAAAATTCTCAAATTTCAAATTATCAAAAACATATAAGACTTAATAAAAAATCAACAAATACAGTATTTTCATTTACATCTAGTAATCGTCGTTTCTGGGGTTGCTGCTGTAAGAGTCGTTTTTATCCACACCAGCGGAACCATATGAGTTGTCATTATCCCTACCAGATGAACCATATGTGGATCTATTACCACCGTAGTAATCTTTGTTGCCACTGCCAGAGGAACCGTATGAGTCGTTTTTATCCACACCAGCGGAACCATATGAGTTGTCATTATCCCTACCAGATGAACCATATGTGGATCTATTACCACCGTAGTAATCTTTGTTGCCACTGCCAGAGGAACCGTATGAGTCGTTTTTATCCACACCAGCGGAACCATATGAGTTGTCATTATCCCTACCAGATGAACCATATGTGGATCTATTACCACCGTAGTAATCTTTGTTGCCACTGCCAGAGGAACCGTATGAGTCGTTTTTATCCACACCAGCGGAACCATATGAGTTGTCATTATCCTTACCAGATGAACCATATGAGCTGTTTTGGTCATCATTAGAAGAGTTTGACTTCTTGTGGGAGTAAGACTTGTAAGCGTCAGCAGCTTTGTCTTGCATGTTAGTTCTGAACTTTTTGTCGTTTAATTTTTCTTTAACTTGATCGAATAAACCCATTGTGTATTAATTGTTATGTATGTTGTCGTATGGAAACTTTTTATATTGAATAAATCCTACTTAAAAGAAAATTTTGAAAACTATACGAGAGATTGTACAGATATGGAAAAAATGTGGAGATATAACATGATATTTATATCGGCAAAACTGTGGAGTTTTCGTTCACCAATAGAATCCCAACAATAATTTTGAACTTCTTTCAAATTCCATCTGTAAAGACACATCATTAAGTAGTGTTATTCAGTACCAGTTGGTAACAGCCAGTTAGCAAATCCCAGACTTTGTCTAGATCAAACTCAAAATGGAGCGCCGCCCGTCACTGAAACGCAAAGAGCATAGAGATAACAATAAGGCTGTCAGCGAGTGAAGGAACTTGGAAGCGTGGAGAACTAACTATACGCAATTTATCTGTGATCCTAATCCTGGCCAAATATCCAACAAAAAGCAAACTTCCAGTGTTATGAGTACATAAAATGTTTATATGGTTTTGAAGTTAGATGATAATTTATATATTTCAAGTCAATTAAAGAAAGTCTCTATAAGCGGAGTCAGTATATTATGAATATAGAAAAAAAGTACAATTCAGTTCAAAAAAAACGTAAGAGACTAGCCTAAGATCAAAAGATTGGCTGTTCCATTTCCCCTGTTCGTTCGATCGAGCACCAGATCTGCCAATTGTAATCCCAGGTGATCTCTCTCTCTGTAATAAACACGGTTTACTACTAATTTTGCCACCCACAATTATTAATAGTAACAGACAAATTCCAAGATCAAACAATTATCTATCCCAAATTGTAAACTGCACATATACCGGTGGTTATGTATATTTTAAGGGATGCAATAAATAGCTATAGAGTTTGGAAATCACATTGTAATTTTTACATCCATACCTCGATATGAACAACTAGTTTAAGAATAACGTTTTCTTCTATATATTTTTGAAAGGGTGTTCATTCATTCAGAATAGTGGACCAAGGAATCAAGCTTAACTGATTTCCAACCCTCAATCAATGGTTAAACTTGCTCACAAATACATGATTTAGTGGAAACAACAGTCCGTTCTGATTGGTTTAATATTACATGCAGTTGTAACGTACGTTCAGTACACTCTCAATCGATAAGCTGTATTTTAGACCTTAAATCGAAATAAAACTTGTAAGTTTATATTGATTAGCTCTGTGTATATCTTCTATGTTAGTCCAATGTTAATTCACTAAATCTAAGCCAGAGTAAAATTGCGTGTTTGATTTTATTGTTTTTACAATGTAACTTAAAGGTGTATATTGTAAAATAAATAATAAATTAATTTGATAGCAACAATGTTACATAGTTCAAATTTCTAGAAATCCAGATGAATTTAGCCACCCCTTACAAATTAATCGACCGAAGACAACACTCTATAAAGTCTAAGCTTCTTTAGAGTTTCAATAGATAAAAAAAAACGGAGCTAAGGCGAAAACAAACAATAACATGGAAACGTTCAGTAAAGGGAATTGATAGGGACAGCATAGACTTTGTTACAGGCAGCATAAATTAACGAGGTGCTAATTATATAATCCGAGGCATATTAATTTACATGTCAGTGGATCGCCTTAAAAGATTTCCGGTTTTAATAGTCAGTTCGCAAAAGGTTAGCGTTGGAACGGTAATTACAGTCGCGTCGTGATAACCTCAGTCGTACCGTCATAACCTCAGTCGCATCGTCATAACCTTAGTCGCTTTTCCAATTGGGAGGTGGGCGGTGGGAGGTGGGAAAGC